>CAKALG010039312.1:0-11606 GCA_916700815.1 Helicolenus hilgendorfi
CCGTTCCAAAACAACGTTAGGCTGGAAAAATGGCAGGAGGAGGCGCGGGGTTAATAGAGCGATCCTCCTCTTTTAATTGAAAAAGTTAAACGAGGCGACGGGGCGAGGATGTTATTACAGGGGATGAGACGGGAGCGGAGAGATGAATGGCGGCCTCCGAGGTTGGGTTAATGAGGACACAGGGGAGCATGTAGGATACTGGACATGAGGGTCAAACGCGTGTATGTGTGTGCTGGAAAATCAGGGTTCACAAGGATAAAAGCTGAGTTTCAAGGCGTTTGGTGGACAGACAGTTTCCATCTCTTCACAGGAGCTGATTCGTATATTCGTATGCTGTTGTATACTGCAGTTAGTGTACAAGAAATCTATGTACTGTATACTGTCTTGTACTAACGGGATGATGCAGGATGTCCCCAGACGGATGACAGTTAAAGTCCCTTCCACAGAGTCCCCTACCTCGTTTGGTTTCCCACAAAATTACGTTCCCATACAATCAAACTGCGTTCTCAATCACGTTTTGAGGGAAACGTTGGCCTCTTTTCTCCCAGATTACGGTTGCCGTTTTAAACACATGGTTAACGTTGTAAATTGAAACAAATCAAAACAAAAAATGCAACATCACTGCTTAGTTTGGTTCAGGCAAGAAAACTACAGGGTTAGGTTTAGTTAAAAAACAACACTTCATTTTACAGGTCCGCAAATTTCATGGTAATTAGGTGATAATTAGTATCCTATTTGAAATTTCTTTGGAATTACTGTCAAATTACCCCAATAATTACCTCAAAATGTATTGAAAATTACTTTATTATAAACATTATTTAATAATTATATGCTAAAATAGCATACCAGAAATAACATGGAAATAAAGCATATCAATTAATTTTATATTCTTTTCCTGGAATTGTATTAAATAAATTACCAGCTATTGGGAAATATAATTATTAAATAATGTTTATAATAAAGTAATTTTCGATAAATTTTGAGGTAAATATTGGGGTAATTTTAATTCCAAAAAAAATTCAAATAGGTTACTTGCTAATTAATTACCATGAAATTTGCGGACCTGTAAAATGAAGTGTTACCTGAACAAGTGAGTGAAACCATCTTCTGAATGATTTGCTGCTCTGCAGTGGAGGTAGCAGGCGGTATTGCTGTAGGTGAGCAGGAACAAGGTCGATTTAGCAGCTCCAAACAGAGTTTGGAAAGGATAACTGGATTCACTGAGGAGAGTCGGTCTGTTGTATTACTACAGAGCCAGAGTCAAAGACAGTCACAGTGTCACTAACCTTATAGAACAACTATACAGCGATAGATGAACAACTAAATCAAAATCAAAATCAGGTGCCAAAATTAACGCCGACAGACACACAAACACACAGACATTCTCCGTTTGCTGTGCAGCCATGCAATTAGGCCTCTGATCCATAGTAGCTCTGCCTGTATAGAGCTCAACATGTTGTCTATTGATTGGCCTGTGAGTAGAGAACAGACCAGAGGCCATGTTAAAGTAAGTGTGTGTGTGCGTGTGAGAGAGAGAGAGAAAGGGATGGATGACGAGGGCCAATCAGAGTTGGCTAAAGGGTGAGAGAGACACGGAGATGAAGAAACAGAAACAGATGGAGGAAAGTTGTGATGGGGAGAGAAAAGAAAAACAGAGATAGAATCAATCATATGTGATTTAGATCGATGGATCTCTGGAGTGACGCTGTTGCTCGTTCACAGACTCGCTGTCACCAAACCAGCTTCCCGTCTGTCGGCAGGGCCGGGCTGGGAAAACAATTCAGGCCGGGAATTTAACATCAGCCAAGCCAATCTCCACACATTCACAACAGATGCTGTAACCGTTATTTTTCTGTTTACTGATAATACCAGTGACATGTCTGACTCACTACATAAAAAAACTGCTTCAGAAAACATCCCGAATAGTTAAAAACAGCAAAGTGTCTTCAGTTTCCAGAGTTAATTGCAGTTCCATAATTAAAGTGTTAATGCCAGAGTAAACCAGATTATTGGACAGCTGAATTATTGCACTAGATTATTGTAGGCTACTGTTAACCCTCTGGGGTCTAAGCCATTTTTTGCCATTTTTGTTCCGCCTGGTCTCCTCTTGTAAAAATGACTCTAGAATCTCGACACTGTAATGCACAATCATGAAAATTACATATTTTTTTCAGGACAAACTGGGCTATCAGAATATGTAGCCTGCAGTGATGTCACATGAATGAATGAATAAATACATTTCCATAAAGACGAGAGAAAAAAATAAAACTGAAATTGAAAATCACAGAAATGTATTCGAACCACACTGAGAACAATACGGAACAAGGTTTTGAAAAATGTTCTCCCAAGTCCCAAATCATCATTCTAACCAACACACTTCAAAAGATCCTGGCGTTTTTCTGTCCCATTTTTCTACAAAAAGTTAGCTCACAGAAGACTTTCATTGTCGGATTTATTACTTTTATAAAGTCTCTGAAAAAACACTGTTCCAAGCTGGATTACAAATCGTCTGAAAGGAATACGATCAATCCTCATAAGAAAGCTAAGGTGATGACGAAGCAGCTGCAAGTTTAGTCTCTACATCACAGCGTTACCGAGATATTCTAAAAAGAATAAACTACCTTTCTGTCGTATACGACAGCGTCGACCCCAGGAGGATAAATCACTATTGCACAGTTGAAGATATAATGAATTATGGGGTTATAGCTGTTAATTTGAGTAAAAAATATTACATATATTGTATGAATATACAACTTAAAGTAAATACATTTTGTATTTACTTTAAGTAGTTAACATCTGTATGACAATAAAGTAGAATAAATGAAATGTCTATCTTAGTTTGAGCAGTTTACGAGTCAACGTTTGTACCGTTAGTCGCAGGAGGTCTGACGTTGGAGCGTGTTCTATGACGAACTCTAAACGGCGTTGCACGTCGTCAGTAAGGGGCAGCTGGTTAAGTCGGCATCGATGTAACCCACTTCCAGTCCCAGCTAATTGGTTCGGGATGGCACTTATATATGGCAGACCCTCTACAGGAACGCACAAACGCTGGAGTGGAAGTGTGTAGAGACGAGGTGTAGGGGCCGGGTTGGAATTGGGCCATACTCTCCAGTTCTTCTGATATAACTGCAGCATCTACACTTCAGGAACTGCCATTGTGTGTGTGTCTGTGTGTGTGAGAGAGCTAGCTAATTCCCTATCAGAGGGAGAGGGCATGGGAACTGGGCAATGGAATCACTGCAAATAGAGCATGAGGGTTGACTTCACAGCAGGAGAGAGAGGGCAACACACACACACACACACACACACACACACACACACACTCATTCAGTGTGGTGGTTTGTACGTCAGGCGCAGACTCTCTAAAACATTATTTATGTTTGCGTCAGTGTGTTTTCTATTTTTGGCATCGTATTTGTTTCATATTCCGTCAATCAGTATCCGATGTTCATTTATCGACCAACAAAACAACATTGATTTCACTTCGACACTGAAACCGTTCCAACAAGCCACTCTGTCCGAGCTGCTAAATGTCCAATTAGATCCAAATTAGTTAACACAGCAACTGAAAAGTAACTGCTTTCTGAATCGCTTGGAAAATGTTTATTGGGACAACTCAAACATTTAAGAGTGAAAGTTAATTTCTAATCCGTTTATGTGTGTTTTTTAATCTAGCTCAATAGAAAACAATGAGAGATAATAGGCCTACGAATCAGACGCATTAAAACCCAAGAGAGGACCAAGAGAGTAAGAAAAGCATCCTGTGCTTCTCTCACATCTCACTTCTTCTACCCTTATTTTGTTCAGTATCGTGGAATAAAACAATGGACTGATGTTACACTCTACAGCAGCATTTAGTCTTTATTACCTTAAATAGAGTCCATCAGAATGTTTGATTCATCTGTTGTTTAACTTCCTGTTTAGTGGATCTCTGCAGCTGTCTGTGGTGTTGTTGCATCTTGTCCCGGGCACGATCAAGATGCACGGTGGGCTTTAGCCTATTGTATGTCATTTTCTGGTAAATATCAGAATATAAAACCTGTGTTTTTCTTTTTTAAAATGTAGGCTACAAACGAAGGAAGATAGCAAGTACTGCTAACCCATCTCTTAAGTGGTTACGTCTCCAGTCTGATATGGAGCACACAGCTGATATGTACGTGGTTTGTTCACACGACGTAAGACAGAAGTCCATATTTAACGCATTCAGTGTGGGCAGAGAGCCTCCGACGCTACGTGATGCGGCGCGATAGTCGGATGCTCGCATTTGGATCCGAACAACTTGCCACGCGTCTGAGTTTTTTTTTTTATTTGTTTGTGTTTTACAAGTCTGAAAATGTGTTCTGTTCATGTGAAAGCAGGTATTAGAAAAGGTTAAAATGGAGGCATGGATGGAAAGAAAAACAAAACAAACACAACCCACCATAATAGCATCTCTGGCCTCTCTCTCGTGTGTGTGTGTGTGTGTGTGGGTGTGTGTGTTAGTGCGTGTAGAGATGGGCTGAAAACAACAATGGATCAATAGGTTTACTGTGGCCTCTAGCCAGCGGCTCTAACACTCTTCTTCGGTGTGTGTGTGTGTGTGTGTGTGTGTTTCTCTTTCCTCTGCTCTCATCAATACTTCCATTCGGTCGGCCCGAGGGCCCCGGGCCCCCCCACAGTGATCACATTTATTTTTAGAGGGCCGACAGAGTTTCACTGCAGGGCAGATTACTGCTCCATGTGTTTGCACTGCAGCACTATACTGTATACATTCAACGCACACACAGCTCACTGATGTATTTATACTGCATCCATCTATTACAAGAACAAGTACACGATGTTACGCAGCGGGGAGGAGTGACACGACTCTTGTTTTAGCCTGATGATCGGACCGAATGTCCATCAGGCTTCATTACTCAGTGTGACATCATGTTCATGTTAGCTGTTTTCTGTTTGGGTTGTTTTTGTTGCATCAGTAGTGACTGACGTATCTGACCCGCCGGCGTCATTTTTAGTCCACACAGAGGCTGTAATAGCAGTTACTAGGAGCAGGTAGCTTTACGCTTTTCAGCTGACTGAAGAAATATGCTGATGTTATAGCAGTTATTCCTGAAAGCTGACTTATAACAACCTCATACTGTACACATCCTCACTAACAAGTCGTCAAATACCGCCCTCGGCATCGGAGATCGGCACACGGGGGTAGCCCGCTTGCATTACTTTTGGACGGACCTGGAACGTTATGTCAATAAACGCTTGTTAAATGCAGTGTCCTTTCAAAATAAACTTCAGTTTTCACAGGAAGTTAGGTTTATGCAACACAACCACTTAGGTAAGGTTAGGAACTTTACTGATTAGCAACTCACAGGACTGAAGATACCGACGTGATGATGGGAACATACCGATCTCCATTCTTGTATTTGGACAGAACCAAACATTTCTGTCTTTTTTTCACTTTCACTCTCACCGTCTCTTTTACTCTCCCCCTCAATTTACTCATTCTCTCTCTCTCTCTCACACACACTCACACACACAGTTCACCCCGAGTGGCTCAGGATATTACCTATCAACTGGAGCTTGATTAATTAGTCCTTAATTGGTTGTCATGTCACTGACCAATCGCGTGACAGCACCCCTGGGGGCCGGGTGAGACAGAGGACACCAGAGAGAGAGAGCGATAGAGAGAGAAAGAGAGAGAGAGAGAGAGAATGTGTGTCCTCAAGGAGGAAAAAGGATCTGAAACACCCAATACTTCACCAACCAGGCTAAAAGAATCACATGTATACTCCTGTATTTGAGAATAACCACACAAATAAAGAGTGTAAGTATCAAAGGAAACAACATTACACAGGAATGAGGACAGTTGTTTTATTAAAAAAGTAACTTCACACTAAATCCACTTTCTTGTCTTAATAAATGACTGTATATAAACAATATAATTTAACTAATATAGTACCAAGTGATCGTGGTCCAAGTAGTTTTAATTGCAATGATTTGAATCAGTACATTTAATTTTTTTTGCCATTTTCCACATGCCAATAATTCTCTCCGCTAGACAAAAAAAAAACAAAGTACAAGGCCAAGTGTAGAAACCAAATCGAACTCTGTGTTCACGTCACATTTATAGGCGTGTCTAAAACATATTAATATACTGTATATGTAGGTTAAAGCCTATAGACTGAACAAAGACCGTCACGTCATCGTATGATATAAAGGCAGTCAATTTATCAGTCAAACTACCACTGCATCACCACATAAGTTTCACCCAACACACACACACACACACATACAGGCCCATTCACACACGCTCAGATTGGTACATCTGAAGCTATTTTAACAAGCAACAAAGTCATGCCATCACCCATAAAGCACATTTAATCCACATGTACAATGCCGGGTACGACCCCCTCCCAACAATCGTCAGCAAAGCCCTGATTTTTTAACGGTTCTGCAGGTTATCTTATTATCTAACCAGATACTCCTGTGGTGTGAGGTATGTTAATAGTGTTTTTTACATCCCTCGATCGGCTCAGAAGTCCATCCTGGCCGCACCGATTTCAAATCGTAAACTTTAAACATGTTCAATATTTACGAGGGGAGATCCTGTTGTGTGTGGGGAACCCCGAGGACAGCCGATGACGCAATCATATGGGAAAGAACGATAGCCAATTGAGAACCAAGCTGACTGAAGCGGAAGGACAACCATCGCCGTCATGGCGGCCGTGGCCAATGCATGAGCTAATGCAAAACGCGAGGCATAAAGTAGTAAGATGGAGCTCAGAAGTGGAAGACCAACTTGTTGATTTGTGGCAACAACGCAAGTGTTTATTTAACGTGTCTCCATGACTCCATCCATCCATCCTTCGTGAATTTTTAGTACAAAGTCAAAACTAACATCGCTAATTCTTCCTGCCCGTCGTCCGCCGTGTTTGTTTACACTAAAGTCACGTTTGATCACAAGAGATTTTTCGTTTTGCTTGTTGTTCATGAATGAATCTGTTAGTGTGTGCTGTGCTGTTTTGGCTAAATCGTTGCTCTCCACACACTATAGGGACAAAACTGTTAAATTTAACATAACATGTCGTTATATGTGGAGTCTCTCACATTTTCAACATCTGTTAAGATTTGAAAAATCTTTTATTGTGGGCCAGCCTTAATGTTGTCCTGACAAGACTTCACTTCACTGTTTGTGTAGCTAATATTATCCACTATTTAAGAGGGAAAAGCAGAAGCTGTTACCTGCCATCAAACTGAACACTTCACCGCTGCTGATACTCTAATGAGACTGCTGACTGTCAGTTTGAATCTACATCATCCTGTTACATAAACAGACTATAAACAATATGAACACATGACGCCTGCAGCCGGCAGGTAACCCTCATGTTCTGTGGTACGGCCTGGCTTTATGAGAGTGATGTCTATTTTTTGTCTTTAATCAGTGTTTTTATGCCTGTAATGAAAATGGCCCTGCAGGGAGACATAAAGTCTATTGAACTGAATTGAATTGTTCTTCTCTGCGATCTCTGGCTACCAGGCACAGACGGGCCGTTAATAAAAAGGCTATTTGTCAGTCTGTCAGCGCTCGCTCCTCCAATCAATGAAGACTCACCAAGTCTGGAAACGCAACTGTAGGAGGACACAACATGGGGAGGACAACACGTAGGACGTGAAAACATGGACTACGCAACAAGGAGGAGACAACACGGAGATGAAAACATGGAGTAGGACAACACGGAGGAGACAACATGGAGAGGACAACAAGGAGGAGACAACACGGAGATGAAAACATGGAGTACGCAACAAGGAGGAGACAACATGGAGAGGACAACAAGGAGGGGACAACACGGAGGTGAAAACATGGAGTACGCAACAAGGAGGAGACAACATGGAGAGGACAACACGGAGGGGACAACACAGAGAGGACAACAAGGAGGAGACAACACGGAGAGGACAACAAGGAGGAGACAACACGGAGGTGAAAACATGGAGTACGCAACAAGGAGGAGACAACATGGAGAGGACAACAAGGAGGGGACAACACAGAGAGGACAACAAGGAGGGGACAACACGGAGAAGATAACATGGAGGTGAAAACATGTAGAGGACAAAAAGGAGGAGACAACATGGAGAAGAAAACTATGGAGAGGACAAAAAGGAGGAGACAATATGGAGAGGTCAACAAGGAGGAGACGATATGGAAGGGTCAACAAGGAGGAGACAATGTGGAGAAGGCAACAAGGAGGAGACAATAAGAAGAGGACAACAAAGAGGAGACAATATGGAGAGGACAACAAAGAGGAGGCAACAAGGAGGAGACAACCAGAGTTTGACAACATGAAGAGGACAACAAGGCCGAGACGACATGGAGGAGGCAACAACATAGAAGACGCAACAAGGAGGAGACAATATGGAGAGGACCACAAAGAGGAGACAATATGGAGAGGACAACAAAGAGGAGGCAACAAGGAGGAGACAACCAGAGTTTGACAACATGAAGAGGACAACAAGGCCGAGACGACATGGAGGAGGCAACAAGGGATCTTTCTCATTTCTCAATTTTTTGCCTCCTTGTCTGGTCTCAGAGCTGCGTCTTGAAGGACATCCCGATGCATAAAATGCACTTTGAGGAGTGAGGAGAGAGGATCGAGGAGGCTTGCTGGAGGAGCTATAAGCGAGGACACACCGGTGTTATCTCATGCAGAAGTTTTTTCCGCACCCGCGATGTATAAAAGAGGCGTGACACACAGCTGGAATAATCTCAAACCACGGCAGGACTCTAACTGTCCGTAGAACACTAGGATTGTCCAATCAGAATCGAGTATTCAATGCTCTGATTATCTCATACGGCACCTTTAATTCAAGCCAAGAAAAGCCCGAACCAAAAATAAATTAATTTCATATTCACACATAACAAATTTCATATTTGACAAACAAACACATTTGTTAAATGCGACTAAAACTAGTAAAATTGTCACTTTTTGCAACATGTATGAAATGTTGTGGGTTGTCTAGAACATTTTTAAAAACATGAGAGCATTTGAAACATCAGATCCCTAAAATGGAGGGATGGGCAGATGGATGGAGGGATGAGGGATGAGAGGGGGGGTTCAGGAGAACAAACTGAGAGGGAGAAATCCCAGGAAGACTTTCTCTCATAATTAATAAATGAAAGATGTTGTTAGTGCATCTGATCAATAGAGTTGTTAGGGAGAAGGAGCGATTGATCGGACGACGGGATGAAGGATGGTGGGATGAGGGGGTGAGGAAGAGGGGGAGTTGTGCTATTTGCTCTTGTGGCTGTTTCAAATTTTCACCCTCATTCAGAACAAAGGAGTCTCCTGAGCCTCATCAGCACTGATAGACACTTAGCACCATCCTGACCTTAATAGGAGCGAGGGAGGGGGAGCAAAGGGGGGGATGGAGGGGAGGAGAAGGAGGAGGAAAAGGAGGAAAAAAAACATGGAAAGGAGGGAGGAAAAAGAGAGGGAAATGGGGCAAAAGAGAGAACAGAAGGAGGAGAGGAAGAAAGAAAGGAGGAGAAAATGGGAAGAAGAAGAAGTGAGATGGGGGACTGAGGAAGAGGGAGAGAAAAGGGGTAAAGGGGAACATGGAAGGAGAACTAACGGAGGTGGAGGAGTTAGGGAAGGAGCGGTTGAAGAAGAGAGGAAAGAGGGAAAATTGAGAGGAAGAGAGAAGGAAGATGGGAGGAAGAAGAAGGATTTTGCAAAAGAGGAGGGAAAGTTGAGGAGCACAAAAAGCAGTAGCGATGAAAGAGGAGGAAGAGGATTGATGGTGTTAAAGAGGAGGAGAGAGATGTAATAGGTAAAAGGAGGAAGAGATGAGAAGTATGAGACGTAGAAAGGGAGGAAACTGGAAAGTATGGGGGGAAAGAAGAAAAGAGAAAGGATGTAGAAGAGAGGAAAAGATGGCATGAAGAAATAGAAGAGAGTGAGGGAGAGATCATATGTAAAGGGAAGGAGAGATATGTGGAGAGGGAGGAAAGTGAAGGAAAAGGCAGGAAGGAGAGAGAAGAAAGAGGGGATGGAGGAGAAAAGAGGGTGGAGAAGGAGAGGAGAAGAAGGGACTAAGAAAACGGGAGGAAAAATGGGGGAAATTGAAAAAATAGTAGGGATGGAGGGGTGAGGGAAGTGGGGATAAACAAGGAGAGAAGGGAGGTAAGAGGGAAAATGTCAAGGAAGAGAGAGAAAATTAGGAGAGAGGAAGGAGGATAGGGCAAAAGAGAGAGAGGTACACTGAGTGTATTTCATTTGTTTCCTCACAATATGTACTCACCACGTAATAAGGTGTGTGCCTGAAAGCAGTGCTGTGGTGGAAGATGTCTTGAAAGCGGTCGGCAAACTGGTAGGATGCGAAAAGCTCATCTATGCTTCAAGGATGAATAAGGCCGTGGTGGTACTTCTTAAGAAAGAAAGTTTGGTTAGCAAGGTGATGGCTAGTGGCGTCTGGGTAAAGGGAGTGTTGGTACTCATGTTCCTGCTGGATGCATCAAGCTTCTTCAAGATGCCTCCAATTGCTATAGTTTCTTAGAGTTTCGAGGAGTTTTGGAGTAGGTAGAGGGGAAGAAGAGTGGAATGTGATTCTTTATGTTTGTGGTGGGATGACATGAAGCTGTTGTTGGCACTTACTCACGTTGTTCCCTCTTATCTAGATCCTTGCTTGTGTTGTACAAATTCTCAGATGTATGTCACTTTAGACAAAAGCATCTGCTACATGAAATTGTAGAATTGTAGGCCCATATCAGGCATTTTTGTCAGAATTACACACAACAACAAACAGCAGGAGGCAGAAGAAGAAATTAAAACAAGACAGACGCACTCATAATATATCTCTATGGGCTTTTCAAAATGTTCAGACGTCAGAGACACATCGGGATGCATTAGCGTTAAAACTGCAAAAGATGTGTGGTCAAATTTATCCTAGATCACTTCAGCAAGTGGTTTGAGTTGATCGGATCACAATGTGTCTTGGTGGTCGTTTACACTTGTATTTAGCGCTGTCCACTTGTGATCCGATCGTCCATGTTAATGCCGGGTGTAAACAGGGTCTAAGTGACTTGAACGTGGCTTTGTAACAGATACAGTACTTTACACGTAGAGTCATAAACATGCAGCTTGGGAAACCAGTAGTTTTTCACACGGAGAGGGCCCTTGAGGCACGCCAGCTCATCAGCTCATCAAGGAGGGTCCAATAAAGGTTTAGAACCGCTGGTTTAGACTGCCGTCCTTCGGGCTCCACGGCTCTGTGGGTCCAGTGAGTTAAATATTCAACATGAAGATGGAACACATTTTCATCTTGCTAAAACCGACTTTCTATACCGACTTCAATGAGCTCTCACTTTACTGTGGAAGCAACGCTGTGTGTGTGTGTGTGTGTGTGTGTGTGTGTGTGTGTGTGTGTGTGTGTGTGTGTGTGTGTGTGTGTGTGTGTGTGTGTGTGTGTGTGTGCGCGTGACAGAAAGAGAGAAAAGAAGCCTGTAGCGTGGTTGTGTGTTTGTCCATTAACAGCTAATAGCAGCTCTGTTTCCCCATTATCACTAATGGATGGAACTCTCTGGACACACACACACACACACACACACACACACACACACACACACACACACACAC
>CAKALG010039314.1:0-14189 GCA_916700815.1 Helicolenus hilgendorfi
GGAAACACACTTGCAGCAGCAGCAGCAGCGAGCTGGAGTCGTGAGGCCAGTCAGCTGAGATACCTCCGTCTAGTAAACAATCCTGCAATCTGAACCGAGATGTGTTCGGTACCTCGGTGTGTGAGTTTGTCAAATGATGGTAGATGTCAGCTAAAGGTGGCAGGACACGGCAGCTATAGGACAACTTTTCATGAGTTTATGATGTTTTATTTCCCTGATATTTAAGAAACAGATTGAGCCTCTAAATGACGACAGTGAACCGACACAGACTGCAGTCAGAGCCTAATGATCGTCACTATAAAGAAAATAGAGATGGACAGAGAATGTCATACATCACCTCCATATCTATTACTAAAGTTCGTATAATTTCATGGTGCACCGTGCCGCCTACGTCTTCATTTCATAGTCTTGTCTGCAGATCTTTAGAGCAGTCATTTCATGCCTCATACGATGTACTGTGTACGCAATTCACACGTGAAAATGTAAATTTAACATGTGGAAATTTTAATTTTTACATGTGAAAAAGCCAATCGCCTGTGAAAATGTCTAGTTCACATGTAACGTTATTTTAATTTCACATTTAGTTCACATGTGAAAATGTGGAATTCGCATGTGAAGAAGAAAATTTCACGTGATTTATTGAGCCATGTTTCGTTTCCACATGTGGAAATACTATTTCACATGTGAAATACAGCATATTGCATCAGAATGTATGTAATTCCACATGTGAAAATGTAAATTTCACATTTGGAAATTTTCATTTATATGTGAAAATCACTGTGAAGTTCACATGTGACATTATTTCATTTTCACATGTTAAAATTTAATTCACATGTGAAAAAAACCTTTCACATATGAACATACTGTATGTAATTCACATGTGACAATGTACTGTAAATTTAACATGTGGAAATTTACATTTATACGTGACAAAATCACAGTCACTTGTGGAAGTTTCAAATTTGCATGTGACATTATTTTATTTTCACATGTGAACATTGTAGTTCACATGTGAAACTAGCCAAGTGCATGTGAAAATGTGGAATGCACATGTGAAGAAGCAACTTTCACATCATTTCATGTGTCAAATTCTAATCCACGTGCATATTTAATTCACATGCGACTGTAAATTTAACGTGGAAATGCGCATTTATATGTGAAAAAAACAATCACTTGTGAAAATCTCCAGTTCACATGTGACATTAATTTTGTTTTCCACATGTGAAAATAGACAATTGCATGTGAAAATGTGGAATTCATGTGTGACGAGGCACATTTTGTAAAGGAAAATAAAGATAAACAGAGGAGCATTAATGTCATGCATCACTCTCCATATCTATTACTAAAGTTCGTATAATTTCATGGTGCACCGTGCCTCCTACGTCTTCATTTCATAGTCTTGTCGGCAGATCTTTAGAGCAGTCATTTCATGCCTGTAATCATCATTATAATCATAGCAACCTAGCTAAGACTCTATTTATATAAGATAGGCCTTAAGAGGTCTTTTTGTCTCTGAAGACAACCTGTTGTAATGTGTGGAACACATCGAGTGTCACGGTCTGGCACTGTGGGATTTTCCTTGTGTTCATCTTTTTAGCCGATTATTAGTTCTGTACATGTTTAGAGGTTTTCTGTTTCCTGTTTTATTTTGGTAAGATCACCCGTCATGTGTCTTGTCTGGTTTTACTTCCTGTCTTTAGTGATTGTCTGTCCCGCCCTGATTTGTTCCACCTGTGTTCATTCAGCCTGTTCTCCTTGTGTATTTAGTCTGTGTTTCTGTGTCAGTCCGCCGTCGTTCTCCTGGTGTTTCCCTCTCGTGAGGTTTTCTAGGTATTTTATATTTCTAGTTGACTCCTCTGGATTGGTTTTTGTAACCTACCTGCCTGGATCAGCCTCTGTTAGTTTTTCATTATTAAAATAATTTGAACCCTGCTGTCATCTCCTCATCTCCTGCGTTTGTTCTGTTGTCCTGTAATAACCTGACTATGAGTTACATCATCAGCACTAAAACCACCGCTTTATTATTACTACAACAGTCCTTGATGCCAATGACATGAGCCATTTATCACCCAGCAACCACAATAACAGGCAAAACACACACAAACTATTTATGTAGTGGTGTTTGTGATTATCATATTGAAGGCAGAAAAAAATAGATATTGCCTCACAATATTTGGACGCACTGCAGGAAAGGAACATTTGTGTAAAAGAAAGACTGGTGACAACGCTTAAAATGCAGGGTGTCATGTAACCGACCCCTAAAGAAAGGATAAGTAAAAAGATAGTTGCTTGGTAAGGGGAACAAAGTCATGAAAACCTTGACTCACCAATAAGAGAGCTTTGTATGGATCAGGGCAATGCCGTTAAAGAAGAAGAGTAAGCTTTAAAGAGCAAGTGAAATGAAATTGACTTTCATACACATCTGCTCTGTAAATCATTGAAAGGTGCAGCTGATTTGACTTATCAGTCCATTAAATAGGCATTATTAGTCGGTACAAGCGCCATAGATCTGGGTCTTTAGGGGCCTACTACACCTACTACGTTGTAAAAGTGAAACTTAAAAGCAACACGTTCTAACATGTAAAACTGAATAAAACTTCACGTTTTGAACACAAACAAAAAGTCTTCTTTAGGTTTAGGCAACAAAACTACAACTTCTTCAGGTTTAGGCAATAAAACTTCAACTTATTCAGGTTTAGACAACAAAATTACTATTTATTTAGGCAACAAAACAACAACTTCTTTAGGTTTAGGTAACAAAACTACAACTTCTTTAGGTAAACAAAACAACAACTTCTTTAGGTTTAGGTAACAAAACAACAACTTCTTTAGGTAACAAAACAACAACTTCTTTAGGTTTAGGTAACAAAACAACAACTTCTTTAGGTTTAGGTAACAAAACAACAACTTCTTTAGGTAACAAAACAACAACTTCTTTAGGTTTAGGCAACAAAACAACAACTTATTTAGGTTTAGGTAACAAAACAACAACTTCTTTAGGTAACAAAACAACAACTTCTTTAGGTTTAGGCAACAAAACAACAACTTCTTTAGGTTTAAGCAACAAAACAACAACTTCTTTAGGTTTAGGTAACAAAACAACAACTTCTTTAGGTAACAAAACAACAACTTTTTTAGGTTTAGACAATAAAACTACAACTTCTTCAGGTTTAAGCAACAAAACTACAACTTCTTTAAGTTTAGGCAAAAAACAAAAACCCACTTAGTTAAGTTTAAGCAACAATAAACACTAAGTTAAGTTTAGGGAACAACATCATGTTTTATTGACCCACATCTATGGGGTTTATAGCGACGGATAACGGCTATTTAATAGCCTGACAACAGTCTACTCGGCACCAAAAGGGAGACATTTGTATCTTATATGTTTTGGTTTCATGATGGTGCCCCCTAGTTTTGCAGTAATTTAATGTAATACCTTCAGGTATAGGCCTACGATTATTAATACCTTATATTGATAGAGCCAATCAGATCTCGCTAAAAGAAGTCAGCGTTCTATCATAAACAGTCACACTGAGCCAGCCAGCAGCCAACACAACACAAAAGCCACAGACTTTGAACAACTACCTACATTAGCTCTCCTAAGTCTCCTCCTTATCTAACTCACAAACACTATTAACATTGACAACAAAAAAAGGGGATGACTAAATGCGGCTTCAGCTGGACTTTTAGTGGAGGAAACACATAAACAGATGGAGCTGAGGAATGCACTCAGCTGGGAAGACTTCTGGAAAGGAGGAAGGCATCTCAAATTAGATTCATTAACGGGGCAGCCGATGTCATAGCCCCCCCAAAACCTGAAGAAGTGGCTCATTGCAACCCGACTTGTCTTCACACTATTAGTTAGACTCACAAAAGGGATCCAAAAATATAAAGTCCCTGGCAAGAACTTGAAAATATAAGAGCTGCTATTAATTGTTTGGCTGTCAGGGAAAGAGTCCCATGCATCAAAGTGTCTCTGTACGTGAGAGCGAAGTTAGGAAAGAATTATTTATGACGTGACAGCTGGATGAGGCGATTAGGAAATGCATGCAGACGCCCGCATCTTTGAGTCCCGTAAGACAATCGGCACTAGCCTGGAACCTGACAGTCTGTGGTCAGACTGAATGATGCTTATGAAATATGAGCCATCTCTTTACCTTCATATTGGCTCACTAATGACATCAGTCTGCCGTGCTAATCATCAAATCTTAGCTGGAGAGCTATGTTGTTTGTTACAGATACATTCCTATTGATGTTGGTGACGTAACCGCTCATTCATCTAGAGGTATCTCAAAAACTAATAACTTCATTTACATACAATTTGCTGTTGATATTAATGGTCCAACTTCATGACCAGTCCTCTAAGTCTCTGTTTTCCCCAGTTCAACTCGTGCACACATTAATTTGTGTCAGATGTGCAAAGGTATAAAGATGGAATAAAACCTTCTGAGCGTCAGGAAACACGCTCTCGTGCTCGTTTCTCTCTCTGATTTTTTGCCTTCTGTTCTTGTTTTTCTCCTCCAATCTATCGTGGCTGCATAGGTAGCTTCCAGATGGCGTGGAATAATGCTGTGCTTTCTGCAGTAAGAAATTACTTTTGATGCAAGAAATCATCATTATCTATTATTGGTATGCATGGTGGCACAGTTGTAATTTTGCTCGCTCGGTATTCACATGTGAAGAAGCAACATTCATATGATGACTAAAATGTCCACATGTGAAAAGAAAATAATGTCGCATGTGAACTGGCATGTTCGATGCCATGTCATGTTCTTCTTTCACATGTGACATTTTCCGTAAAGGGGTGAGCCTATATTGTGTGTGGAAGCACAGGCATCAACCAGCTCAAAACACATGACTACTACTCATCCTCCAAGCAGCAACAGATAACAGATTTGTTAAGCGTCATGCCAAGACAAGCCATTGTGCTCTTGCTTAACACTACAGGCACTGATAATGAGAAAATATTAATGAGAGTCTCAGTGCCGCATCAGTCTCTGGTGCTAATAGTCCTCCACTGACGGAGGAAAAGAGGCAGCGATATAGAGACGGAGAGAGAGAGAGAGAGAGAGAGAGAGAGTTAATGAGCTGAAGTGTACACGTGTGTTTGCATGTGTCTCTGTGTGCACTTGCTTTTGTGAGTGAGAGGAAAAGCGAGTGAGAAATGAGGAGGGGAAGAGTGTTAATTGTGTATGATCACACCTCCAACATTATTCCTTCATGTGAGACAGGCGGAATCAACCTTCCTACCGCCCACACAGGCGTGCAGATCATCACCAGGGTCCTTCTCATTCCTGTATAGCTCTGGTTTATAGTTTGCAACAGCTTGATTCACAAACTGCTGGAGACCCAACCCTCAAATGTGGAGAAAGCAGAGATACTATGCTATAAGAGGGGTGAAGGAGATGATATAGGATGGTAACGTGATGCCTTTTGCATGTTTTTAGCCAATAATAGTTTGTTGACTAAATCTGTTAAGTAAGAATTGTTTATCTCAGGGAGTAAAATACTGCTTCCTTCATCGCTTCCTCCGCTCCCTCCCACCCTTTTTTTTCACTTTTTACAACAGCATCTGTTCATCTCTGTTGCTGTAATTACCAATGGAGATTTACAACGGCCAATCATTGTGCATGTGCGTCTGTTTTTAGTCTTAAAGGGACTACGTTTTTATACCTTTTTTTTTTTTTAATCATTTTTTATTGTCAATGTGTGAACAGGTTTTAATCTAACCTAAAAAATTAGACCTTCTGTGACTTTCAGAGTTTCCTCTACCAGCCTGTAGACTGATTTTAATGTGAAGAATGACGGCCTGTTTTTTTATGGGAAAATCGAATGATTCAGCGGAGAAGTCTAGCATCGCCCCCAAGACGTTTATTTCACAACAATGACCCGCTAGCTGTACATTATCCTGCTTATTACACGGCTACTTACTGAAGAAAGAAATAATTAGACACAAAAACATCAGAACTGCGCCCATAGCAACGGTCTGTTATACATAGCAACGGTCTGTTATACATAGCAACGGTCTGTTATACGTAGCAAAGGTCTGTTATACGTAGCAACGGTCTGTTATACATAGCAACGGTCTGTTATACGTAGCAAAGGTCTGTTATACATAGCAACGGTCTGTTATACATAGCAGCGGTCTGTTATACGTAGCAAAGGTCTGTTATACGTAGCAACGGTCTGTTATACGTAGCAAAGGTCTGTTATACGTAGCAAAGGTCTGTTATACGCAGCAACGGTCTGTTATACGTAGCAATGGTCTGTTATACATATCAACGGTCTGCTATACATAGCAATGGTCTGTTATACGTAGCAACGGTCTACTATACATAGAAACGGTCTGTTATAAAGAGATAACAGACCGTAGAACGCTGTGATTGACCAATCAGAATCGAGTATTCAACAAAGCCATTTAGTATATAATGATATTGTGGTTTTAGCTGTCAATCACGTTCAGTCTCGTGCGTGTCACCTCACTGTTTTGCCCGATGCTCATTCGCGTCTACGTATAACGCAGAGCAACAGGAAGCTGACTGTCGTCGACTTGACGGACACATGCAGGTGTCACTGTTAACAAGCAATTTGTGATTCTTACACAGAGCCCCTTTAAATGTCTGTTAAACATTAGTAGAGTCTCTGTCCACTCTCCCATGGCCTGTACTGCTGAATGCATGAGTATGCCCCTTTAATAATCAATATCATATCAATACCATGTGCTATTTTAAACCCCACAGTGTTAACGAAGATAAATGCTGCCACAAAGTGTATCTGCAGGTATTCACTTCACTGGAAAAAGAAAGCCAGCTGTAGAGGCAGATGCCCACTGCAGTTCAACCATATTACTCTACAGCAGAGGAGGTCTGTGTGCATCCTCCTCCTCTCTCTCTCTCTCTCCCTCTCTCTCTGTTTCCCTCTCTCTCTCTCTCTCTCTCCCTCTCTCTCTCTCCCTCAGTCATCCTCTCCCGCCGCGCTGCTGAGCCTGCGACGTTATAGCAGTGGATGAAAAGCAAAGAAAAAAAACGCTCTCTCTCTTTGCTTCAGCCAACGGACGCATACACATTTTGGGAAAGGAAATAAGTGAAGGTACTGTACAAAAGAAAATGCACGTTTCCATCTCTCTCTCTCTATATATATATGTTATGTATATATTTTGTATATGATACATGATCTGCGGTTGGATGCAAGCAAAGCGACGTTGGAGCGAGCATGCACCTGCACTATCCAGACTCCAACGCTCTGCTGGGTTGAGTCCTGTTGGTGCAACAGAAGCTCCATATGGTGGATTTTTTTACGAGGGCATGTTTTTCTGTTCGGGGTTTGGCAGTAGAAGTGCGATGTTTTGAGCAGACTTGTGATGGATTAAAGGGTCTATATTGCTACAGTTGTTGCAGACAGAAGTGGTGAAAATGTGTGGCCGCAGATTTAAAGTGTCACATGAAGCCAGGCTGGTATTTATTGCCGTCTTCTGCAGGGGGGGATATAGAGAGATATAAAGAGATAGATGGGATGGACGAGCAGAGGATATGCGCGCCATGGACAGATGTGCGAGAAGGGATTTAGTGTCGAGGGAGGAATCACGCAGGGGATAAAACTGGCGATGCGTGCGTGTGCGTGTGTATGTGTGTGTGTGTGTGTGTGTGTGTGTGTGTGTGTGTGTGTGTGTGTGTGTGTGTGTGTGTGTGTGCGTGTTCTAGCTTGTGTTTTTGAGGCTGAATGGCCCAGCTCTTTCCAGCAGTGTTGACTCTACTCTGTCGCACGACAAGGGAGCATCACTTTCTACCTGCAATGAGGGCTCTTCGGTGTCAGCTGCCTTTAGTTCTCCCGTGCTCGTGCGCGCGTGCGAGTCAGACAGAGAGAGAGAGAGAGAGAGAGAAAGAGAGAGAGAGATTTCCTGCCAGCAGCAGCAGCAACAGTGTCCGACTACTGACCGATGGACCACACAGATTCCTTCGCCCACACATTTTCGACTGCCAGGCGCACGAGATATGAACACGTAGGGGAAAAAAAAAACTGTGAACAACATTTTTAAAAATGATCCATCGCTGCTGTTGGTTTAGTGTCTGTAGAGTAAACAGTTTTATTTAAAGGTGTAACTATCAGCCCAGTATGTTGCGCGCAGTGTTTCAGCACCACGGACAGCGCTTCAGCAACACATACAGCGCTTCAGCACCATGGACAGCGCATAGTGCTGACACACAAGGGCTCTGGTGCTGGTGTTGGAGCTGTAAAGCGCCACATATTGGCGGAGATTGAATGGTCTAAGATGTGACAAAGTGTGTGCTCGAACATGATCTGCATGCATAATCTAGATGTGGGCACACTGTTAAGAGTTTCCCAGTAAAATAAGAGTAAAGAACTGGCAGCAGGGTTGCCTTTATGTTACTGAAAAATAAACTTTTAAATTTACAGCTTTGTACTGTTAATGAAAAATACTGTTTGAACTTTATTAATTTCACAGTAATTTACAGTTAATTTACTGTTTAAAGATACATTATATAGATGTTTTTCCTTTATTTTATCTTACTGATTTGTTTTAATGCACTATTTAGGTTTTTACATACATTTTAATAAACATTATGTTTTGCCTCAATGAATAGACTTGGCAGGTTACAGACATAGGAATAGTCACACTAAATACAATTAAAGGCACTTGTTAGGGAAAAGGCTTTAATAGACTTGTTGACACTTTTCCCAAAATGTGTGTCTCTAGCTGGCTACAAGCACAGAATGCAAACCAGAACAACATGTGAGTGAAGAACAATAAAGCTAATTCACTGATTTTGCAATCATGTACAATGCACAAGCCTCACATGAGCAGATCAGGTCCCAGAATTAAAACAATACTGCATGAAACTGTTACTGATGATACTTTAGACAGTTGATCAGCAGTAAAGGGCTGTTTTTTTTTAAGAATGCATTATAGTTCAGTTAAAAAACGGCCTACAAGCGTAATGTAACAGGTTTTCTTTTGTATTAAGAGTAAAGCACTATTTTAGCAATAACAGGTTAATATTGTTGAAATCCTGCTGTAAATTAACAGCAATTGTTCACAGTGCACTTCAATTGTTGAGTGTGAGAAAAAACAGCATTAAAATGCATTTTATTGAAATGCCACTTATGACTCAGTGTATCCCATTTTTGCTCAAAGACTTTATTTAGTATGATATGGAAAAAAAATGGAAACAATATTTGTTCTGTTTGGTCAAAAATCTTTAAATTTGGTACGAACATACTTTGGGCAAATATCTAACAGTACAACTTTGGCATTTTTAGATCATCTGAAAAATCATACTTTTATTAATAGTCAAAGTCAGGATAAAAAATAAAAAAATGTTTTCCATATGAAATTAGATTAGATTAGATTTGGATAAATTGAGTTTGCAACTCCCCATGACATAGAGGATGCATTAACAGACAGTCTATAAATATAGGGTACTTTACAAAGCGGCTGCTATAAACTGTCTGAAAGGGCAGTAAAAAGTAAGTAGACAATCTAAAACAATATAAAAGACAATGATTATAATAAATAAATACATAATGAATAAATATGGTCAGGTACTGCATTCAGCATAAAACAATATGCTCCTATCATAACATGGCAAACTGCAGCCCAACAGGCAACAACAGCTGTCAGTGATGATCATAAAGTGGGCATGTCTGTAAAAGGGAGACTCGTGGGTACCCATAGAACCCATTTACATTCACTGATCTGGAGGTCAGAGGTCAAGGGACCCCTTTGAAAATGGACATGACAGTTTTTCCTTCGAAAAAATGTAGCGCAAGTTTGGAGTGTTATTTAACCTCCTTCTCGATAAGCTGGAATGACATGGCAACCTCCGAAGGATCGACTGCATTAACGCATTAAAGAAATTAGTGGTGTTAAAACAAATTTGCGTTAATGTGTTCTCGCGTTAACTTTGACAGACCTAGTGCATATCTTTGATATTCATCTTGTTATGAGTTCATAGATTACAAATACTTGATTGTGCTCCTTCTAGTTTCTGAGATATACAGACATTTTGTTATCATACTATATCTAGGATTTAGGCACATTTTCCTAAAATATAATGGAGTCTATTGCAAAAACAGTCGTCCCATCATGTGGCCAAAAAGTAGATATAGTAAGAAAATAAAAACTCAGCTTCACAATGTCTTCAGATTGGTGCTGAGGCTGTCATGGTCTGGCACTGTACCAGACAACATTGGACTTTTTCCTTTTTGTTTGGATCTTATGTTCGTCCTCTTAGTCTGTTAGTTCTGTAGTAGTTTGGGGGTATTTGGGTTTTCTGTTATATTGTCTGCATTGTAGTGTTTCCTGTTTTATTTTAAATTCACCTGTTGTGTCATGTCTAGTTTTATTTCCTGTCATGGTCCTGGGTTTTTTGTTATAGTTTGTTTCCTGTTTTATTTTGAAAGTTACTCACCTCTTGTGTCATGTCTAGTTTTAATTCCTGACCTTTGTTTGTTTTCCCGCCTTTTTATGATTGTCTGCCCCGCCCTGATTTGTTCCACCTGTGTCCAATCACCCTGATATCCAGGTGAATTTAGTCTCTGTGTTTCTTTGTCAGTTCGTAGTCGCTCCTCAAGTGTCGTCTGTCTCTTGTGAGAGTTATTCCCATGTGTTTGATTGTATTTGAAGTTTATTCTGTTGGATTGTTTTGTGAACCTGCCTGCCGGACCTGCTGCTTTTTGTCCCAGTAAGTTGGCTTTGATTAAATCATTGAACTCTGTCTGCTGCCTTCTCATCCCTTTCTCTGCGTTGGGGTCCACCTTAAACCCGAACCTTGACAGAGGCAAGAAATTAAACATTTCAGTTGCAGGCACAAAAGGGATATTTGAGATTAAATATGTCGACAATTCAGTCCTAATTATTATAAATAAAATGCCTTTATATTTCTATAGCTTGAGGATAGCTTTTAATTCAATATAGATGTCAAGAAGCAGTCAGCTGATGTTGGTCTTTAAACAAAAGAAATAAATGTCAATAAGGATAAGGACGAGGTGTTTCTTTAATCAGTGGCTGATCAATAGTTAATAAGTGCTGCGACAGGCTCTGCTCTAAAATGATGGAGGGGTCTATCGGATTGCTAAGTAGGTGGATTCCTTCTTATACAGTGTAGTAAATTAGCTTTGGCTACAGTCAATAAGGAACACCTCTCCTAGCGGCTTCACCCTCCATGCCTCTAAGCCCTACCTCATCAATCATGGGTTGCACCCGCTTAAATTACGGAGAAATACACGAGGAAAAACGTGTCGAGTTCCGACGCAGCACATTACTGCATGTCCTGTTTTATCACGCCCCTTTTGGTTTCCACACATTGCTTCATCCTCTCTCCCCACCGGCTGCATCCATTCGTCCCGTTCTGCTTATGTCCCCTAAATCCATTCCCTCCCGATGTCGATGATCCCTGATGATGTTGCCCCCGTCGGAGGAATGACGAGCAGTCCCCCGATCAATTGCAATCACAGATCAGTGGCGTACCAGGAAGAAATGGGTGAAGAAATCAGTAGAGGGGGAGGCAAGGCCTGGGAGACCTGAATAATGACCACCCAGCGACCAAAACCCACTGCCCTGTTGCTATGTAATCTTCGGTTCATCAGAATACTATTGAGCTACGTTGGCCGTATTTCAGGGAATCCATAGCGCTGTCTGTTGGGGTTGCTCTCGAGAGGTGATGGATGTTACGCTGGAAAGAACCTGAAGTGCAATTTTCTTTCTTCTCGAAACCAAGACATGCTAACTGAGCTCACTTGGTGACCTAATAAGAAAAAAAAGAAAGACCGGGTTAGCAGCAGCATCTTAAAAACAGGATACAGTTATTACAAATAGCATTACATAACATTACAAATATCAACAGCATCATTTAGTCTGATGGATGGTATGGCAGTTAGGATGGATGAAACCATTTTTTTCTCATTCTTCTCAACTCCAGAATGATCTGGAATACCTACCGATTGTCTGGGCCAATGGTTAGCTAAATGTGCAGGAGCTCAGGTACTCATTGAATAGTTGATAAGTAGAGCCATTAGTGCCTTCATATTTTCCTGACCTCGGTGCACGGAGAGGCCGAGACACTTAGGGCGCTCCTAATGAACTCGCCTTGCTCTCGGAGGCAGGTCAAGTGGCTGACGGTCCTGATGTGGATGTGGTGGATTGCGTGCAGTGGTGGAATGCTACTACAGTACACTTATGTACATATATTTATACGTGTGACACCATGCACCTTTTAGAGGAATGTTAAATTGATCAGATCTATGCAAAATGCAATAGTCATGCAATAGTAATGTGTTTAGTTTGACGACTACTAATGGACTACTAGAGCAGATGGTGCTCGGCTGCTGAGCTGACTAGTTGACAGTCATTCAGTATCACTAAACTACGTTCTGTCTCACTATCAACCAACACAATGAACCTTTTAAGGTTCACGGGGCCTCTATTGCTCGGCCGTGTTGATTTGCCCTGCACAACATCAGGATGATCAGACCCTATACCTGTCAGAGCATGCAGCACAACTCCTGGTACAGGCTCTTGTAATATCACATATTGCCTACTGTAACTCCCTACTGGCAGACCTCCCTGCATGCACATTCACACCTCTGCAGATGATCCAGAACGCAGCAGTGCGACTGGTCTTCAACCAACCTGAAACAGCACACGTCTCTCCGCTCTTAATATCCCTCCACTGGCTACCAGTTGCTGCTTGCATCAAATTCAAAACCCTGTTGCTCGCTCACAAAACAGCAACAAAAACCTACCTGAACTCCCTCATCCAGGTCTACACTCCCTCTTTCCCAGTATACCCAGCCAATGAAAGGCGCCTGGTACTCCCATCACAACAGGGCGCTAAGTCATTCGATCCGCAGAGTCCCTTTCCAGAGATAAATGCTTTGAAATATAAAAGAAATGTGTGGATGTTCAAGTACAGTATATAGGCGTATTTACCAGCAGTTATTAACACTATACATTCTCGTGTGTAGAGCGCTCAAGGAGCGATTCCTGGGGGGAGGTTAATCATGACGAATAAGATGAACGTGCCTGCCTAATCTTGGGGGAAGGGTCTTAAGCCTTTCAAAATAAGATACTAAAGGGTCCCATGTTGTGTGGATTTTTTTACAATATCAATCCTAATAAGATAAACTAATAAAATGTTAACTTTTCAGCTTCTTTAATTACTTATATGCAATTTACTAAGGTGATAAAATGCTGGTTGGGCCTCTGACTAACCTCCTGTACTTCATCTTCTTTTCTTTTTTATCCACACATACCACATGAGATATAAGGACAGAAAGACAAATAGAAACCTCTGGACGATTTTGTACAGAAAAAGGATGCATGTTTCAGTACCGTGCAGCTGTCTGCTCTTATGTTCCTTATATTCCAGGGGAATGAGGACTGTCAGTTCTCCGGTCCATAACTGACAAGCTCAAATCTTTAGCATTCCCCACCAGCTCCACCTTTCCCCCCGGGCCTCCCTTTCCCCAGCCACGCCCTCCACATTGATTCCCGTATCCATCAGGAAGGATTATGCAAAGATCCTGAGAGGGATAACCCTTGGGAGGCATTCACACTTGCTCACTCCTCCACATCACACATCCTTGGCCGTAGCACACTGCGCTCCTCTTTCAGCCCAACAGCTGTTAGCGCTGCTCTGTGCAATCAATACGACAGTCATGTTTCACAACAACCGTCACTCCTTCACTGCCAGGAACCTGTGGGAGGTCCCCCTTGGGCGAGAGAGACTGAGAGACATGGCAGACAGCGATTCGCTGGCTGACGAGGTTTCAGAAAATGCAGCAGCGGACGGCGCGTTTTGTTCATTAGCTGTGTACGTTTGTGGGGCGTGAAAGTGTTGATCGGGGGGAAAACGCTGTTTTCCGTTACGTGGGAGGATGAGATGTGAGAGAGAGAGAGTGGACTGCCGGAGGCTTAAAGAGAGAGGAGACATCAGGGGAGGAATAAAGAGGAGGAAACATGAAACAGATAATGAATATTACAGTATATATAGCAAGTCATACAGATCAATCTTCACCACCTTAACCCCTTTGAATGGCAGGTCTGGTTGGCAGCTACATGTCTTATACTCGCAACCTAACTGTGATAGAAATAGGGTGAAGGGTGATCTGTAGAAACCAGTGCAACTACTTATGCAACGAATGCATAAGTAGGTTGGGTCTCATGTTAA
>CAKALG010039316.1:0-17438 GCA_916700815.1 Helicolenus hilgendorfi
GTAGTGATGGCGGGACCCAGAGATGATTATCTGTCCTGAAACAACAGCTTCTGTATGTCTTCTTAACTAAACAGGTGGCTTACAGCAGGTTGGTGTTCAATTGTTTGTTAATGTGAGTAACCTCTCAGATCAAATTCAAAGCCTTTGTACATTTGCAACCACTTGTTTCATTGCATTTTAATGAGCTGTAGCTTGATTAAAATCTTTAATTTAGTTTTTGTTTGAATTTTAACACTGAAATTGTTGGCTCTGAAATTCTCTGGTACAGCACTAGTTCTAGGCTCACAGTCTAAATCCAGGCCTCCATCCAACTGTGGCGCAAATTTAAACAGAATTTCTAGAAAATCATCAAAAGAAAATGCATCAAGATAAACAGTTGGTGTGGTCCGTCTTCATGTTTCCCCAGACAGTGTCCTAGCTGCATTTGAGGGATAGTGACACAAAGACAGAATTTCATATGAAAAAATCCACTTAATGCGTTCAGACCAAACGTAGCTATGCGCAAAAAAACAAAAACACCACCTCCAGTCCGGTGGCGCAGCAGAGTGTCAAGGTGAATGTTGTATTTCTACAATAAATATCTTGTAACCAAACATAAAAACTGTAGCAATGATCATTTTTAAGACTTGTAAAATCCTGTCTCAGACTATAATAATAAACCACTGTGCAGTATTTCACCATCAGTCTTAGCACTCATGGAACTGGACTTCCTGCATCCTGCCGGTATCTGAAGCAACACCTCTCCACCAACGCAGCCCTGTGTTGTTTCAGGGCAGGACTGAACCTCTTGCGTCATAAGATGTGACTTTACCAGCTCAGCTTAGCGAGGAGACACCGATAACTGGGTTGGAGTGTACTGTTTAGCTATAGAATGAGAAGGTTTGTGATCCGGCAGCCATGGTGAGATCAGTTGAGGAAATACCAAGCACCGCCCACCAGCCGGAGCACAGCCAATAGGAACGCTCTCTCTCTCTCTGAAAGTACCTGTGATGTTCTAAAGCCTGAAAACAGAGCCGTGAGGAGGAGCAGAAGTCTAGGTTTCTCTCAGAACACTTGAATTACAATATGCTGAAAGGTTAATATAGAATTTTTGCCCAATGATGCCAAAAATATTCGGCCTACTGTAGGTTTAATGAATACGTTGAATGTTAGTCAGGGAGCTACTCTCCTCGTGTCATCTCAGCTCAGCAGTACCGGAAGTCTATATTATCTCAACCAAACCCTACCCTGTAAGTCCACGTTCTCACAGGAGCGACTGAGTTTTCAGCTCTCTGTCCTCAGAGTTAGATCAGAGTTACATTAATAAAAATGTGCTTCAGACAGATTATAAAGGAGCAATCTTTGATGGAGTAAACGTGCTTGATGCTTAAAGGGGAACACCACCTAAATTTAGAATTCCAACATGTTATTTCCATGGTCTAGGAAAGTTCATTCAATATTTGTGAACATGAGCTCCTCTCTCTACAAGCCAGAAACCAGAGAAGTAAAGGTCTTTGCACACCAAGTCTGTATTTTTCGTCCAAAATTGTGATAAAGGGGTTGTTCAAATCTCAAACAATGGTGAAAACAACACTGGCTCACTGTACAGCGTTCTGAGGGAAGAGGAAATTTCACATGAATCACACATTCATAAAAAATGCTGATTTGTCAGAGAAATGTCATCACAGGAAAGTCCACTGCGACTGACTGACCGACTGACTGTCCAACAACAATGGCACATTACATGTTTCATAATTCCGACATCATCTTTTTTGTGGTGACAAATGACTTCCTCTGGTCATCCATCAGTCTTAAGGACTATCTATTGTGTCCTGCGTGTAGAAAACAAAACCAATACTACCTTCCATTAGAAGATTACATTCTAATATTTTAACTCTGAACGGTAAAGGCAGAATTGCTGCTTCCACTTTATTATTTTTACGGTGTAATGGGAAGACAGAACCTGACACAATTTGATTTAAGTTTTAGAAACACTGACTTAACATCTTTCAAAGTTTCCCTACAATCTTCTCTGGCTCTCGCTCTCTTCATTACGCCGGTAGAATGAACAAAATCTGAACTGATCCTTTCAAACAAAGATAAATTGTGTAAGTCAAATAGAAACAGACATGTCATTACATCTTTTTATTTCATGAACCTGTTCATCCTAAACTTTGTTGTTCTTAGTTTCAGCTGTTGGACTGCTGATTTTTCACTGCTTAGTGACAAAAACTCTTTTGGACAGTTTCATTTCATGTCCAGTTGTTTCCTGTCATCAAACTGAATCTACTGACAAATGCACCGAAGGACCGAACGCAGGCACGACAGTTCCCTGAGCAGTACTATTAAAAGCTGTTGGGAAATTGCGAAACTTTCTTCCTCAGTGGAACATCCATAGTTGGAGTAACGTGTTATTTTTAACTGCCGACGGGATGTCCTGAAGTTCATATCACAAGCTAAAAGGAGGCAATTCTCCGATTCAAGCAGCCAATGGGAAGTGAGTTTACAGACTTTTCATTCAGTAATTTACTTTATCATATACGTAAGGCTGCTTAGCCTACCAGCATTATATATATATATATATATGTATATATATATACATCCATGTGTTTGTGGGCAGTTTCTTCCAGTCAGGGCATAAAATGTCTCCAACGTGAGTATAAAAGAGCAAAGTCAGGAGCATTTTTATGTCACCGTCACACAATGGGCTCAAAACAGGCTGTAAAGAAACCCTAAAACACTTCCCATCCTTGTCTACAAGTCAATGTCACACTGCCCTTGTATTTCTGCTCGTCAAAATAATCTTAACTCGTGGTGGAGTTACTAGCTTTTCCTTGAGCTTTCAACCACATCTACTACTCCCAAGATCAGGAATGAACTCCCATGATAGTATTTGTGTTTGGGCTTTGAGCATTTTGAATTGGAGAAGAAGCTCGGAAAAGAAGTGTTACCTGACTATACATTTCAATGCCCTTATTTGTGACCTCGCCTTCAAGACTTTACTCTCAATGCGATGAGGACGTTTGCATATATAGGCGTACTCTCTTTGCACCCTGTTCTCTTATTTCCGTGTATAAAGCAACAATGAGGTGACAATGGGGGAGCTAACAGGCCCGTTACTGTATTTGTGTGAAATGTAAGCATCTGATTTGATATTCAAATTTGAGAAGTTTCTACATTTGAATCTTTTGTTATGCTGCCATTGCTGATCAGCCCATGGATTCAAATCTGCACTCATAGATTCAGTAACCAAGCTAGTCAAGTCAAGTCAATTTTATTTGTATAGCCCAAAATCACAAATCACAAATTTGCCTCAGGGGGCTTTACAATCTGTCCAGGATACAACACCCTCTGTCCTTTACAGTACGATCCTCTCATCGGATAAGGAAAAACTCCCCGCTAAAAGAAAACCCTTTAACAGGGAAAAAAGAAAAAATGTTAGAAAACTCAGGAAGAGCAACAGAGGAGGGATCCTCCTTCCAGGATGGACAGATGTGCAATAGATGTTGTGTGTACAGAGTACCAACATAATGAAAATACAACATAGACAATCCATATGACAAAAAATAATACATATAATGTGAACATATGTGAGAAGGTGGATCCAGGAGGATGTCAAGCAGCTTCCCGGCGTCGTAGAGTAGATACAGAGCAACACAACCTCATTTCCACACCAAACAGATGGAGGCAGAGCAACACGACCTCCTGTCCACGCCAGATAGGTAGAGACAGAGCAACACAACCTCCTGTCCATGCCAGGTAGAGACAGAGCAACACAACCTCCTGTCCACGCCAAATAGATAGAGACAGAGCAACACGACCTCCTCTCCACACCAAACAGATAGAGGCAGATCAACACGACCTCCTCTCCACGCCAAACAGATAGAGACAGAGCAACACAACCTCCTCTCCACACCAAACAGATAGAGACAGAGCAACACAACCTCCTCTCCATGCCAAACAGATAGAGACAGAGCAACACAACCTCCTCTCCACGCCAAACAGATAGAGACAGAGCAACACAACCTCATCTCCACACCAAACAGATGGAGGCAGAGCAACACAACCTCCTGTCCACGCCAGATAGGTAGAGACAGAGCAACACAACCTCCTGTCCATGCCAGGTAGAGACAGAGCAACACAACCTCCTGTCCATGCCAAATAGATAGAGACAGAGCAACACGACCTCCTCTCCACACCAAACAGATAGAGGCAGATCAACACGACCTCCTCTCCACGCCAAACAGATAGAGACAGAGCAACACGATCTCCTCTCCATACCAAACAGATAGAGACAGAGCAACACAACCTCCTCTCCACGCCAACCAGATAGAGACAGAGCAACACAACCTCCTCTCCATACCAAACAGATAGAGACAGAGCAACACAACCTCCTCTCCATACCAACCAGATAGAGACAGAGCAACACAACCTCCTCTCCATACCAAACAGATAGAGACAGAGCAACACAACCTTCTCTCCATACCAACCAGATAGAGACAGAGCAACACAACCTCCTCTCCATACCAAACAGATAGAGACAGAGCAACACAACCTCCTCTCCACGCCAACCAGATAGAGACAGAGCAACACAACCTCCTCTCCATTCCAAACAGATAGAGACAGAGCAACACAACCTCCTCTCCACGCCAACCAGATAGAGCCAGATTACTAGCTATCTAACTAGCCAGCCATCCATCTCTGAAGCTGCGTCCGTTCTCTCCCCGGCAGGCTGCGACCACACTTTACAGCCCCACTGACGAGGGTTCTGTTGTCACGATAACAACTAAGAACAATCAGCCTTTTCTTTTGTACCAGTCAAACCCCGGAAAACAGATCAATGTCTGTTCTACTCTTATTCTATTTCTATGGTAACCACTCATATCCTCAACGGTTGGTGGTAACACTGTTTCCACTTGGATGATGCACCTTGTATAAGAAAGTCATCTCACTATTAAAACAAGCGTCACAGCTAGTCATCTAGCCACGGAGAGTCAGTCTGACTATGAGGAGAGTGTAATATGCCCCATCCAGCCCACACACTCCCAAAAGTCTAACTTTGACATAAACTGTGATGTAACAAGAAGCTGTGAGACCCGAAAGCATATCATGTCATGACATCACCACTCAGATATGAGAGGGCAGGGCCTGATGGAATAAACACATGTGCAAGACAAGAACCATGTCCAAGCTGCTGCTCTCACAGTCCGCTTATTATAGGCAACTTTGGGCTTGTTTCTAAAGTGTAGTTGCTAATTTGGGCTTGCTCCTGTCTCTCTCCTCTATACCTGTCTAGTTTGTCCTGTTGCAGTCGTTCACCGCGTTGCTGTTGTGAGACAAATCTTTGCGGGGTTGATGGAGTTTAGCTAACAATGCCAGTGAGTGAAATATGGCATTAAAGTACAACAAAGACTGGGAAAGGAGAATGGACTTAAAGATTGGATTTGCCCTCAGGTGGGGGATGATTCAAAGGCAGTATGAAGTGATCAAGTAGCAGCCTCTCTCTCTCATATTGTGGTAGTTAGATAATGTCCCTTGTTTTGGCCTTTTTGGGGGGAGAGAGTTGCTTCTTTTGGGCTTGTTTCTGTAGACATGGTTTCTTGTTTCTCTCATGGGATCTGGCAACATTGCTCCCAAGTGTGAGGACCTACTTTCACCCAAACTCATGTTTGAAACTTAATACTTTGTTATTCCATCGGTTACAAAGAAAAAAAAAAGGTGAAGCCACCCGTTGTGTGAGATGATTGAAGATTCACAACTGATCCTGATATATATAAGAAAATTACGCTTTTTTTTAATTGCGCTAAATTGAATTCAAATGATTCCACTCTGAAGTGATACTGAAGCTCAGCCCTCACTCTGTATTCTCATGACTCCAAACACACAAATCATCCTTTCCTCCGCAGTCTCTGTCGCTGTGATAGATTATCTCATTTTCCTGTCATCCGGAGGAGAGGTGCTGTACGCACTGAATCAGTGGTGATCTTAGCAGTTTTACTCAGCCCATAATTCCTCTCTGTCCAACTTCACTCAAAGACTTAGCAATATGGCTGCCAAGTCTTTAACGCATTTATGACTCTTTGGCGCAGTCATGCTGACATCACCAAAGAGTAGCGTGTTTATGACATAGAGGCTTAATAGTCTGGACAATTACTTTTATAGTTTGCCATTTCTTTGAGGCTTAGTCCTTCATCAAGCTAATAAGATGGCATCTCTGGAAGACAGAGAACGCTCTCTATAGACAGATAAAACATAGGCAGGCTGCTTTTTGGCAAAGATTGGGAGTCATTAGAAGAGGGAGACGAGCGTGGGTGAGTGCAGAGTTACAAAACCTCCAAACCAGATGCGTGCAGCTGGAGAGCTGAGTTACACGTGGAGTCTGTTAAAGCAAAGCGTCCACATGCACACACAGAGATAGCTAAGTGTGGGAGTCTATACTCTGTACAGTTTGCTGTCATTTGGGTTTTCCCTCAAGTACTTAAGATAATAATTTTATATGAAATGTTTCAAACATTTCTAAGCAACACGTTCTCATGAACTGCACACAGCTGCTGCTCTGGGAGGTGCCACTACAAAAACCAACATGAAGTGTTTTGGTGCTACTTAATTAAGTCCATGCATCAACTTTTCTCAGTCATTTTTTGAAGAAAATGTCACAAAGAAGTTTTATGGGTGCGTAGACTGCAAATGTAAGGAAGGGTCTGCTATCCAGAGATGTGTTGTAAGCAGTGGGAGGGGGATGGGGGGCGGGCACAGAGGTCATACTCTGGAACCACATTTCCTGTGCCTTGAAGCGTGTCCATTTTCTCCCTTTAAAGGACTGCCTTTGCTCTTAAAGGGGAACTACGCCCATTTTCAAAATTCATACATGTTCTTCCTATGGTCTAAGACAGTCCAAAAAATATGAATGAACATGAACAACTCTCTCCCAAATCCAAAAACTAGAGTGCTGAAACTCAAACTTGTGATGTCATAGGGTATAAAGTGTGGAGCTGCTTCATAGACAATGAATAGGGAGAGATGTTCTAGATGACACTGAGAGCACCCAGGGGAATGTTCTGGGTATATGGGAACATTTTCTGTTTCACAACTGAGAACACTACGATAGAATAAAGCTCATTTGGGTATAAAAAGAAAACAAACATTCTGTTCATTCAGTCCATTAAATCAGTCTCCCGTTCATTGTCTATGGAGCAGCTCCAGACTTTATACCCTATAACATCTTCTTTGCACACCAAATCCATATTTTTCATATGCGTTTATTGACCCGTCACCCGATAAAAATCGTTACGCACAGAAACCTTGCACACTGAGTCCGATGCGTTTTATTATTCTATTTGTTGCGGAAATTTGCAATACAAGACAAAACTGAATCAATTACGTGGGTGCAATGGATAGCGCTAGTCCCAAACGAGCTGTAACGAGCTTTATCTTTAAAATTCTGCATCTCTGTATTCTGTTTATTCTATTTATTGTAAAGTGCTTTGTGCCAGGAGATGAAGTGATTGTTTATCAGATGCCATTTTGGTTGATGACGTTTGCACGGACAGTGGCTACGAGTGGTCAAACAACCGTCTTTTGGCTTCTGATGGACGGATGCAATATAACGCAGAAAATCAAATTTGTTCCGAAACTTTAATAAGTAGCTTTACAAGTTTGAGGCTGGAGGCAAAATGGTTGGGGAAAAAAAACTGTGGTCTGGACCATAGTCAACATCCTCTGGGTCTTCAGCTTTTCTGTGAGATTTATTTTTATCCAAGGGAGGGGTCTGGTCGTTTGGCTCAAGGGCCAAAACACGAAAGATGACAAAGAGTTCAGACTGCCTGAGAAACATGAGCAAACCATGTCTCACCAGCTGACTAACACAGCGGGTCCATACTTGACTGAATTCATCCGTTTATTTATCTGTGTGGTGAATTTTCACTGTCTGACAAAATAGGAGGAGCGGTGGTGTGTGGGGTGGTGTTCATAAAAACATAGTGGCAGATTTATAACAACAGCTGTGTTCTCCTCCGAAAGAATTTAAGAACTTTCCGCTTCTTTTTACCAGTCAAGCCACAACACAGCTGTAGGGTTTTAAAGTGTAAGACTCAGGCCTATTCCTCCAAGGAGAGCCACTGAAGAACCCACAATGACTATCCACTGCTTCAAAAACCATAGAGTGCTCCAGGGATGATGTATTTTTGTAGGCCAACCAGGAAGTTAGCATCGCCCTGAGTTCCCTCGACAAAAGCCCAATGGGGTTTTTCCATTCGGTTTTGGATTATTGCAGAAAATAAACTCTGTGGGAAACGCAAGTTTATTATACTTAAACAATTTGTTCAGCAACATAATCTTCACAAACAAACACCACTTTTATGATTTGTGAAGTGAATGCAATCGCCAGAAGTAGAAAGCTAATGTTCTGTGAAATAATGATGAAGTATCATAAACGTTTATTTGCCACAGAGCTGATTTTCTGCAATAATCCAAACCCCGATGGAAAAATCCCGTTGGCTTTTTGTCGAGGGAACCAGGGCGATGCTAACTTCCTGGTTGGCCTACAGAAATACATCATCCCTGAGCACTCTATACTCAACGAGGCTGTAATGGTGGACGAGTCGGCGTGATGACGTTTAGTAGTCTCATTTGCTGCTACCGCCTTTTTTAAGACACATAAAAGCATTGTGTTTTATATCGTAGAACAAAACGTTAAAGTCTCTTTAGTTTGTGTTAACCACAGACCTTATTTCAGGCGTCTAAAAACCCATTAAAAAAAACATTGACTTAGATACAGGAGAACCGGAAGTGCTAAAATGCGAACTAATTTCTGGGTTTTAGGAATCATTCATCCAGTACTCTATGTACAACAGGCAGCACTGCACACTCATGACTTGCACAAGAAAAGCCTGAGGCTGTTACAAAGCAAGCGGTTTGTGAGCAGCATGTGCCTCTTGAATGCCAGTGTGCACGAGTACATCTCCTGTTTTGCAGGGTTGTTAGTTAAGCTGTAGAGGAACAAAGATATTGGTGCTATATGCAACAACAGCCCTCACAACGAAGTGGTGATAACACACCGTCTCATCAACAGCCTTTTGTTAAACAGGTATTCTATGCAACGTCATCGAGTGCAGGCATGGACACAGCGAACAAACGCTGCTGTTGAGTCACCAAATACTGAACATTCACTGAGAGCCGATACTAACTGAATGGTGAATACCTGCTATGTAGTGTGTAACCCTCCTGTTGTCACTGTGTAAATAGCATGTCATTGTAAGTCCTGCTCGTTTATTATGCCTGGTGTATAGTTTGATGCTCATTCTTCTTATAAAAAGGTCAATATTTGTTTTTATGAAGGTGGGGAGTTGAACTGGTTCCACTGGATGAAGAAGAATTCAGTTCCCACGTCACTGAATGAATCCTGGTGTTTATCAGACGGCCCTTTTCTTTCTCTGTGCCCCCTGGCACTTATGGGAAGTCATTGCTGTGAATCTGTTTAATCCCTGGGAAACAAACCTAAAAAGCCAACCACTTGGCTGACTTTGGTGCTCTGTCAGTATCACGATCCTCGTTGAACATACTTGGCCATAGGTATACTGAATATTTTCAACTTATAGACATTTCTTGTGACCTGTCAGGTTGCTGTGCACTCAGTTCAGTGGCGTCCACACACAGCCCCACCTAGCATGATAATCTCCAGTTGTGTGCAATGTGGTCCTTATAAGGTCAATTACGCATTTGCAAAGTCAACCTTCTCATCCTGAAGCTTTCAGACAGAACCTGTTTCAAACACTGACGCTCCTCCCTTCACACAAAATCCAACCTGCTTGTTTTTTATGAGTTTAGCAATGGGCACATGGGAGGTACACCCTTTTTTCTGTCACCTGACACTTCAGGTATACCTTTTAGATAACTGCTGACATAAGAAGGAAAGCTGATATTGGCTTCTTTGAAAGGTAAAGGGTACAGTCACATCAACTCTTTACAAGGTTCAAATTAAGTTTCTTGTGTAAGAGCACATGGCAAATAAATAAACTGGGCCTGTTCATTAAAGCTGCAGAATGTTTTTGTCATCATTGGGCGACAATTCCATAATAACCTTTCAGCATATTGTAATTCAAGTGTTCTGAGAGACAACTAGACTTCTGCTCCTCCTCATGGCTCTGTTTTCAGGCTTTAGAAAATCTAGCCTGTGACTGGAGACTTTAACCGATCACAGGTCATTTCAGAGAGAGAACGTTCCTATTGGCTGATCATTCCAAGGAGGTAGCTGTCAATCACTCACAAACTCTGATCAAACGGTCAAACTAAGCAGTGCTGATCAAATATGAATCAATATTTCTGTTAGTGTAATGCCTATTTCTCTCCTCAAAACTCTTGTAGTGTACTGTTTAGCTGTAAAATGAGAAAGTTTGCTCCAGCTGGTGGGCGGTGCTTGGTATTTCCTCAACTGATCTCAGCATGGCGGCTGGGTCAAAAACTTTCTCATTTTACAGCTAAACAGTACACTACAAGATGATTCTGAGAACATTTTACGCGAGAAATAACAGAAGAAGACGTAACAGAATATTGATTAATATTGCCTAGTTTGACCGTTTGATCAGAGTTCGTTTGTGATTAACAGCTGATCAGAGACGTCAAGGCTCCAGGTCGGCTCTGATTGGTCCTTTCCTCCAGCCTGTGAAATGCCATTAGGAGCACTGGAGGACACAGAAGTACATTATTTTTTTCAGATTACATGTCTCATGCACTACTGTCAGGATATACTGATCGTTTTATAGAAATCACTTTTTTAAATAATATTTGCTCCAATTCTACCTACTGCTGCTTTAATGTTTGAAACACTGTTGGGTTTGCGTTTAAGGTCACCTGAACTTGTCACTTTGTGAACAAACCTCATACTTTAAAAGTGTAACTTTTGGGGAAAATGCAGCCAAAATCTCAAGGAGAGGAACAAAGATAGCTTCAGCCTTTCTCTGCCACTTAAACACACAGACTCACTTCTGTTTCAGGCAACAAAAAAAAAAACACACACACCACTAGTGTGTGGGTTGGCATAACATTTCCATGGCTCCTTTCTGCTCTGTGAGAGAACAGGCCTGTTATTTTAAGCTTGACTCGAATGCTCAAAAATATCCTAAATGGCACGGCGGTTGAACTTGATTAAGATTTGGTTTTTGGAATATATATGCTGTGGCTTGGGTTGCTGTGAATAACGCTGTGTAATGCAAACCTGGAAATCCAACTCAAAGGCTCTGGTTCCTTATGTGAAGGCCAATAGACACGCCTTTTACTGAATGAAACAGAGTTTGGACTCTAAAATAAGACCATCTGATGTCATCTTATAAAACCAGATCCTCGGTCCACACAGTTTGTGCTTTTACTCAGCCAAAACTGGCATGGGTATGTGGTGCAACTGCAGAGCCCACAGAGGAACAGTAACGGATACTACAGAGTTGAGAAAAGAAAGTCATGTGAACTACTTAGCTGTATAATTTGCTGTACTTCTGCCTTACAACAGAAAAAAACGAAACAAAAAAACAAGCTTTTCAAACTTTTGGACATAGAAACAAGGCTAATATGACTATGCACCCATACTTGGTAAAACAACAAAAAATTATTAGAAAATAGATATTGTTGAGGCAAGATAAAAAGACACTGAACTCAGAGACCATAAGATAAAGAGGAGTCCCAAAGAGAATCACCACAAAGTTTTCTGAAACCCAGATGCTGACTCACTGTGAGTCTGCCTTTTACAGCCACAGCAAGTCAAATTCCTTGTAGGCTAGTTGAACCTAGTCTACAAGGGAAGATGGACCCTTTTTTAAACAGATAAACATAGATGACAGTGCATTTTATTGTCCATTTTCACATACAAATGCCTTTCATTTTGTTCAAGCTGTTCTAGGCTCCACACGCTTTAAAGCTTCATTGTGTATCTTGTTTGTATCGGCTGCCTCTCTGGCACCGTAAGCTTCCTTTATAGGCCGACATGTAAACTCCCTACGAAAAGGTTGTTCATCACCTCCACACTATCCACACTTTGAATGGATGGGTGATTAGGACACGATACTCAACCTGACCCTTGGTATTGGATTCATGGTTTTTCGGAGAGAACAATGCTGGAGCCGAGCCGTCTTAAAGCAGCAGTAGGTAGAATTGGAGCAAATATGATTAAAAAAATATATATTTTTATAAAACGGTCACTATATCCTGACAGTAGTGCATGAGACATGTAATCTGAAAAAAATGATGTTCCTCTGTGTCCTCCGGTGCTCCTAATGGCATCTGCAAAAACAACCAATCAGAGCCGAGCTGGAGCCTTGTCATCTCAGAGCAGCTGTCAATCACTCACAAACTCCGATCAAACGGTCAAACTAGGCAGCGCTGATCAAATATTAATCAATATTCTGTTACGTCTTCTTCTGTTATTTCTCGCGTAAAATGTTCTCAGAAACATTTTGTTGAGGATCAGTTGAGGAAATACCAAGCACCGCCCACCAGCCGGAGCTAACTTTCTAATTTTACAGTTAAACAGTACACTACAAGATGTTTCTGACAACATTTAATGCGAGAAATAGACATGACAGTAAGAGATATTAATTCATATTTGATCAACGCTCCCTAGTTTGACCGTTGAGTGTTCGGAGTTCAAAGTGATTGACAGCTGCCTCTCAACGCTCTCTCTCTCTCTGAAATGACCTGTGATTGGCCAAAGTCTCCGGTGATGGGCTAGATTTTCTAAAGCCTGAAAACAGAGCCATGAGGAGGAGCAGAAGTCTAGTTTTCTCTCAGAACACTTGAATTACAATATGCTGAAAGGTTATTATGGAATTTTTGCCCAATGATGCCAAAAACATTCTGCCTACTGCAGGTTTAACATACATACCTCAAACTGTCATGAGACTGGGCAGGGTGAATGAATTCCAAGAAATGGAATGCTTTTCAAATAGGCCTCAACACTTAAAGGTAGGGTTGGTAATACTGAGAAACTAGCAAGAGTACACTAGATTTTAAAAATGACCCAACCGAAAAACCCAGCACAGTGTTGCAATCTCTTTTCCACCCTTACCAAAAAGAAGTTTATTCAAGTGTGCTATTAGTATACTTCTGTTAAACTTAAAATAAGAGAGTGTACCTTCAGTTTACTTTTTATGTACTTTCAGTTTACTGTTATAGGCCTACTTGTACTTAACCTTTTGATCGAGATATACTTAAGAAAAATATGATTAAGTATTCTTGCCTGATAGGCCTACAGAAAGGTATACTTGGCTTGTAGTTGTGCTTACTATTTGATAGAGTAGCCTATTTAACTGCGTGAGAAGTAGCTTGCAGCAGTAGCTCCAAAAGTCCCTGAAACTAGTGGGGCAAGTCGGCAACATTGACAGCCCGTTCCTTCAGCCTTCCCTCCAAAGCCACTCCCCCAAAATTACCATTATGAACATAAGCATATTATTATGAACGTAAACAATGAAAATGGCTTTTGTTAGCACCAACAGCTGTTAAGCTAGCAGCTTGAGGAAGACTTGCGTGCATGCAGGTAGACAGGGCTGATTACAGTCCTGCGACAGCCATAGATACCAGATTTTTTTCATTTTTTTTTTCAGAGCATTTGATTTATTGATTGCTGTCAGGATATATTGACAATTTCAACAAATATAATACATTTAAAATAATAGGAAGTTAAGTTAGCAGCACATGCCGTCCTTGGTAAGATTGTACAACTAATATCACTAGGTGTTTTTCTATGAAACAGGTTATGTAAACCAATTATATTATTAAAGTGTTACAGAGAACAACGAAACATACAACAGCCATACAACACAGCACTCTAGCAGGCCGGGCTGCCGGTGAAGGCACAGGTCTTTATGAAGTTTCTCACTGGCTCCTGTTCAATAAAAAGTAGACAAATAGGGATGTGACTGACTCTTTTGCACAGTAGGGACATTAAAGAAAGTGCTGAGTCAGAGATTTTATACGTTCAAGGATCCAGACGTCATTTTTAAAAATGGACTTGTCCTTGTAAATGTGCTGTGCAACTGTAACTGTAAGCATATAGCTTGTGAACTATAAAACATGTTTTTTAAGACGTCTCTGTCCTTGTGCACCAATGTCAGATAGAGATATGAGGAAGTAAAGGAAAAAGACAGGAAGTTTGATTGCAATACTGAATTCCTAAAATACAGCTGCTGACCTGCATTTGAAATGTCAGGTAGCACAGGCCAAACGTGTCCCTGACACAACAATAAAGACCTTTACTGACGAGCAGGAGTGTACACTGGCTACTGTTTTCTCATCCAACTCAACACCCATAGAAATGGACAGGACCTTTCAGTGGTGTGTTCACAACCTAATCTCCAGCCATCGAGCAGACAAAAACAAAAGCAAACAGAGCAGGCCGAGTAGATAGGAGGGGTGTCTGGGTGGTCCCATTTCAAACTGACAGCTCATAAGGCAAATAGGCAGCTCTGTGTGCTGGATTTTCTTTTTGCAACTGTATATTGGGGTGTTAAAATAGCAGGAAGGTCTAAAATGACAAAAATTGCACCGCCTGGTGGTGGGTGGTGTTTTGTATATCCTCAACGTATTTCAACATGGCTGCTACAAGATGTTTTTATGAAACCATTTCATGTGAGAAATAGGCATTACAGTAAGAGAATATTGATTCATATTTGATCAGCGCTGCCTAGTTTGACCGGTCGGAGTTTGTGAGTGATTGATAGCTGCTCATGCTGAGTGTATTTTAATCACACATACTGTATATGTTGCATCAATTTGTGAGAGTCGGAGTGTTCTTTGTGGGAAGCTCAAGCGTCCGAGTCCCACTGGTGATGTTCTTGTGATGTGGGTCACAATCAGCTGGCGGCGTCAATCTGTTGCATCGACACACTGCACCAAGTCACCAGACATTCACTGAAAAATGTTATGATATCATACGGACACTCAATATAATGTGTGGTGTGTTCTGAACTGTGACTTATAAATAAAGTTATTGTGGCGAGGAATGCCAGGAAACATTAAGTGTTAGAGATTAATTTACTTGATTTGATTTCTTGGTTATCTCATTTTACAACTTTTGAAATAGTTGTATGTATGTATGTATGTATGTATGTATGTATGTATGTATGTATGTATGGGACAAGGAATGACATTTGACCTCTGCCCAATCCTTGAGGCTACAATGTGCTGATTAGAGCAGCCTGTGGTCCGACAGATGGGAAACAGACAACAGTCTTTAAAGCTGCAGTGGTAGAATTGGAGCAAATGTGATTTTAATTTTTTTTTATAAAACGGTCACTATATCCTGACAGTAGTTCATGAGACAGGTAATCTGAAAAAAAAATCAGATGCCTCTGTGTCCTCCGGTGCTCCTAACGGCATCTACAAGATTTCACAGACCGGAGGAAAACGACCAATCAGAGCTGATCTGGAGTCTGCCGCCCAGCTGCCGCCTATGAGAGCCAGCTGTCAATCACTCGTAAACTCCGACCAAACGGTCAAACTATGCAGCGCTGAATCAATATTCTGTTAAGTTAATGCCTATTTCTCGCCTCAAATGTGTTCAGAATCATCTTGTACTGACTGTTTAGCTGTAAATTGAGAAAGTTGGTGACCCGGCAGCCATGTTGAGATCTCCTTAGGAAATACCAAGCACCTCCCACCAGCCAGAGTACAGCCAATAGGAACGCTCTCTCTCTCTGAAATGACCTCTGATTGGTCAAAGTCTCCCGTCACGGGCTACATTTTCTAAAGCCTGAAAACAGAGCCATGAGGAGGAGCAGAGGTCTAGTTTTCTATCAGAACACTTGAATTACAATATGCTGAAAGGTTATTATGGACTTTTTGCCCAATGATGCAAAAACATTCTCCCTACTGAAGCTTTAAATGGTCATGGCAGGGTTATATAATATATTTCTTTTAGGTAGCACTGATAGCAGGTAGAAGGGTGTTGGGTCACCAGGATTCACCAGTGAAGGAGCCTTATGGTGGTGATGTCAGCCAAACTTAGTGTAACATCTGTAGCGTTCTCAATCAGCTGGAGCTCTATAGATGACTGGCCAAATGCAGATCACGTTGAGACATTTCCGATGCAGTCAGAATTTTGTAAATATATGAGACTTAAATTGTCTTTTTAGTTGTTTTTCTTTTTAGTAAAGAATTGTGGCTTCTTGTTTTCAATGAGTTGTGGGTTGTTCCAATAGGCACATCAAAATTAGGTCTATCGTGCCGCATGCTTCCCATGTTGAATGTCTTCAGTGCATCCGTCTGAAACCGTCTAGAGAGCCTGATCTTTCCCTCACTTTTGTTTCTACATCGTAGGCGTTTTTACAGATATGATAGCATTTAGATTTTTTTTTACCATGCTTATTGTGTGTCCCATTGCTGTCTCTCTCCTTATAGTTTTGTAATCTCTGTTACTGTTTTTTTGTTGTTGCTATTGTTATTGAATTATTTCACATTATCATTTGCTTTCCTTATTCTTTGATTTCATCATTTTACTTCATATTTTCTGAACATGTTTAAAGGAGTACTTCAGCAATTTCATGTTACACTCAAAAGAGACAGATGAAAAGACCCTGTTACGGGTAAAGCTCCAAAAACATTGGATCCTACATTTCCCATATTGCAACTCTATTACATCTTTCGGTAGAGCCTGCCTCATAAATTCCCAGTTATTTCAAACCCCAAACCTCCAGTTTGTTAGGCAGACAGGACATTTACAACTTATTCCAGTAAGTCGCAGAGAAGGTCTGCAGTGAACACATCGGATCAGGACTGCTGCTGCCCTCCACTGGACAAATAGTCAAACACAGCAGTACTAAAAAAAAATGAAGGGAAGAATATGTAAGAATTAGGGCTTTCAATCGATTAAAATTCTTAATCGCGATGATTGTCCGTAGTTAATCACGATTAATTGCTAATCAATCGCACATTTTGCATCTTTTCAAAATGTACCTTAAAGGGAGTATTTAATACTCTTATCAACATGGGAGTGGGCAAATATGCTGCTTTATGCAAATGTATGTATATATTTTTTATTGGAAATCAATCAACAACACAAAACAAGTGCAGATATTGTCCACAAACCCTCACAGGTACTGCATTTAGCATAAAACAATATGCTCCAATCATAACATGGCAAACTGCAGCCCAACAGGCAACAACAGCTGTCAGTGTGTCAGTGTGCTGACTTGACTATGACTTGCCCCAAACTGACTTGTTGGTATCTTCACTGTAGCTTTAAAAACTGAGCCCGCTACAACCTCAGAAATATCGATTGCGTTAAGTCGATTGCGAGAGTCTGGGTCAGTTCCAAGAATCAAGGTCTGAATTCATTAAACTGCTAAAAGTGGAGTGAAAGATAAGAGATGACGTTTAAAATCCCGCACTTTTACTGCTACTCACACATTTAAAGGGACTGTTGGTAACTTTTTACACGTATAAATCTACCGGGTCGGGATCCCATGCGCGCTCGCGTA
>CAKALG010039317.1:0-11609 GCA_916700815.1 Helicolenus hilgendorfi
AAATAAGAAATATGTATAACAGTGAAAACAATAATGCTGAAAAATGGGATATATCATTAAGTGTGTAAAAATGCAAAAATAGTATAAATTAATACAAATATTAGTTTAAATGTACAGTATAAATTAATGCAGTATTAATGCCCAAGTAAACCCGAGTATTAATGCACTGTTAAGTCAGTATTGCACAGTTGAATATATAATAACTTGTGGGGTTATAGCTGCTGAGTGGTTAAAAATAATCAACATGTTGTATAAACTGTATATGTATACAAATCAAATGAACATGTCTACTGTTTTCTAGACTAGACAAGAGTAGATTTGATCTTTAAAACAATCGTATTTACTTTAAGTTGATGACGTCTGTATGACAATAAAGTATGTAATGAATGAAATGTCTATCTTAGTTTGAGCAGTTTACAGTAAATGTTTGTAGCTCTCACGGGCCATTGGAGCATGTTCCATGACGAACACAGGAAGAGCAGCTGGTTAAGTCGGCATCGATGCAGCTCGCTGTTGGAGGGTTTTATAACCCACTTCCACTCCCTGTTAATTGGTTTGGGATGGCACTTCATATGGTGGACCCTCCACTTGAACGGAGTGGAAGTTGGTAGGGGGAGGGTGTAGGGCCGTTTGGAATTGGGCCTGTGAGCTGCTGCCCTCGATGCAAATCAGATCTGGTTGTCTCAGAAGAAATGCATCATGGGACACTTGGGACTGAGAGGTGTGGGTTTGATAGGCCAGACAGAGAGCAGGCAAATGAACAGGAAGGTGGAAGCCACAAAAGGAGGGATTGTGTTTTGTTTCTGTATTTCAATGCTGACACCATGAAGCCTCTCACCATTGTTTAAACGCAGAATGTCCATCTGGTCTTTATGTGTTTCATTATTTTACTGTCACAAAGCTCTGCAGCAGTCTGATAGTGGGACATACCTTGACATTGTAGGGTATGTAATGCTTGGCCAGTGCTTCCGGGGTGTGCATCCATGATTTATCTGAAATGACACAAACAGCTCACTCAATAAAGCAGTCTGAATCAACGGTCCCATCCAATACGGTACGGCAGAGGTACAATCATCTACAGAAGCGGTTCAATCTCAAGCAAACGTGTGAGGAATCACTATCATAGAACAAAGCACATACAAGACTTCAACATGACAGAAAAAAGAAGAGCTGGATTTAATTAGAGAAATATGTAGGAAGCTTCCAGAACCAAACAGAAAGATCAAAACTGCCCTGATCAAAGCTTCTTTTCTTTAAACATAAGTATGTAGATGCATTTTATTTGTTTCCAGTCTTTATTTAATCATGTTAGTTTCACTGAGAGCAATGCTTTCTCTAACAGGAATTGCTTCACTCTCACACATGCATTTCCAGCTGAGAGTTGCCCGCTACAATCTGAACTGTTGGTCAGTGAGCAGCTTCACAGCACAGTTGGGGGTTGCAGGACGTTCTCAAGGGCACATTAAGAGTGGCAATTAGGCAAAGGGGAATGCTGCTTTCACTTTGCCAACCTCATTTGTCCTGCAGATATGGTAATTGCAGTCCACTTCTCTAAAATGTGTCAGAGAAATTTGAGAGTAAACAGAGTACTGCATTCTAAATAATGGAAAGGTGTGAAAGGTGCAAAATACATGGTGCAAATTAAATGTACCCTGTGAAGTTTCTGACTATTAGTAGCGCTGTGGAGCAATGTTTTATCGTGCACATGCACAATGATACACGCAAAAAAACACACATTACTGCCGCCGGTGTCACGCTATTCCACTGATCGACTGCACTACTGAATTAATATGCATAGAAGCATTGCAATGACCCAACAAAGGCAGGGAAACAGAAGACTGCAAGCTAATAAACGTGGCACAATTTGAAATATTTAAAACAAACAAGTGTGTTAGTGTTTCACGAGGAAGGAAATATGTTCAACATGTTTTTCAACTATGTTTTTTTTACTATAAACATTATATACTGGAATTTTAATTCCGGTTTAAGTTTTGACCAATTAGTTGCTGCATTAAAACGGTTCACGCCTGAGTTGTAATTACTGTTCATTTTGAAGACTTTTTTGCCAAGTTGTTGGTGTACGATGTATTATTTCAATATTAAATAACAATTCAGTAACTTTATGTTATCTACGTATTTATTTGTTACATTTGTGTTGTTGCCTTACACATAAAAGAATGTATGGGATCAGTACTCGGTATTGGCCGATACGCATATCCCAGGTATCGCTATCTAGAATCTATCTAAAGAGGATCGGTGCATCCCTTGTTTTGGTGAGAGACACTGAATTTTTCACTTGGAGGAATAATAAAAAAAAAGGACAAAAGACTCAACGCTTTGAAGATCACACCGACACAAAATGAGCAGTGGACCAGAAGCCATTGATGGTTTTCAGCATTTCTTAATCATCCACTGATTAAGCATCCTTCTCTTACTTCATTTAGAAACGGCCTATCACTCTGTTAATGAATCCAGTGACAAAAGATGCATGACTGTGACCTTGGGGGGGGGGTCTCAACTCCTGTAGGTTGATTGCGTTAATCAAGACTTTGCGAGGTGCAAACGATGTGAATCAACTTCGCCGTGTCCTCTGCGCAAGTATGCTAATGACTTTGTTTACATTGATGTTGTTGGCTAAGTGGCTTGATGAATTCAAAGTCTATTCTAATTAGTGCTAATTTGGTGCTCCGCATTTGCTTAATTGTGATTGCTTACCGGTATGTTTGCTAATCTCCCATATTATTTACAAGGAAACCAACAGGCTTACTCTTGACTTGGAAAGGAAGTCGTGTTTAATTCTTCCGGAAATCACAGGGAAAGAAAAAACACGTACCCACAAAGAGCTTTGTTTCACTTTGGAGACGCTGCACGGTAAACTGGGAGCCTGTTCCTCTACTTACATTGTAATCCTTTTAAGTTTACTTAACAGCTGTGCAATGAGATTATCCCAGCTTGCACCTTGCAACACTCTCCTCCAAGGTGCAATCAATTTCCTAGTGGGACTCTTGAGTGAAACTTGATAGAGGGATGATGCATCTCCTCCTTTCTTCTACAGCTTAGGAGGCTTATAAACTGTACATTCCAAGAAAGAGGAAGGAGGGAGGAAGGAAGGAAGGAAGGAAGGAGGAGAGTGGTGAAGGCTGACACAGCATTATGGCAGGTAGGCTGACATTTTTTTTCAAGGCGTCAGCACACACTGTTCTGATTAAAGGAGGGGGGGGGGGCATACTTCTTCCTCCCACTTTGCTGCATAAAATGGCAACTACGTGAGCAGTGGCAAAAAGTTACAAGGGCTGTCCGGGTTGCCTAAAAAGGAAGATTAACTGTGAGGATGGGCATCAGCGTCTGAAGGTCACTCTGCGTGGTTCAGGTGTCATGTGTTGGATGAAGATGAGAGGAAATTCAAAGGATGACAGCCTGAAAAGTGTCAATGCCTCTCTGTCGATCTGTAGTATATACTGCAACCAGGTCTCTGGAGGCAGTGCTCCTCAGTGTTTCCTGCAGGACCAGTTAGGACGTGTGACAGCATAAAGGTCACATGTCCTTCATGCATGTTACTCTGCAGGCACTACTGTTACTAGTAATAGCTGCCTTCATCTTTCCCCTGTCACATCATGGGGTTGGCTCTGTCGGAAAACAGGTATTTCATCCTTTTTGATCCAGTGATTACAAATCAGTGAGGTTTTGACCATACATCAGACCGGCACATACAGGTACTGTGCAAAAAGTCAAGGCCACGCGAGAGCAGAGAGATTTAAATGAAATGTTAATCGTCATGGGAGAAACAAAAATAAAAAGAAACAACGTGTACCTTTAGTTAACATAAAGGCTCATTCCTTAGAAATGCAAATAAAAAAGGCTCTGGAGTAGAGACAGCTCTTTAGTGCCTAAGATACAGAGAACACGAATTGCTAGAACATGTTACTATATTCACATGTTGTGGTGAGCTGTTCACATGAGAAACAAATTACACATTTAAATGAAGCTTCGCCAAGCTACGACTCACACACTGAAAATGTAGCCTCCAAAACTATTCCTGTTTAAATGAACAATAGATTCTTATAGTGCAAACAACTGCACTGCAGGCCTAACAAGCACTTGTATTGTGGTGCACTCGAGGAGGAGAGACAAGTCCAGCACACTGTGGTAATTTGTGGATTTATTGATGGTTTGCTCTATTAGACCTTTATCACAAACAAGCACTTCTCTACAAGCTAACTGCTGTATTTCCCTTTATCTCGCATTCTGCTGTGAATCCAGGCATTGAGGTCTTAAAGAGTCTTCACAGTCAATGAGAATCCAAAGAAAGTAGTCCAGCTTCCTAATGTCCTCAACTAAAAAATGAAAATACTAAATATGGTCGATGATAATATTTCACTGAAAACAGTGAAAACAATAAAATATGTAGGCTATAAAAGATCATCCTTAAAGCAACAGTGGGTAGAATTGGAGCAAATTAGGGGTGTAGGAAAATATTTTAAAAATTGAATAGCGTTATTTTATGTTTTGGGATACTGCATTGATTCTCAAAAACACTATTGATTTTTAATCAATAGCTTACTGTCTAGTCAACACTTCATGTCATTTTCAAAGCTCCCTCTCAGTGCATGTGCCCTCTCAAAGTACAGCTCTGCTGTTGGACGTTACAGGGACTGTGATAAAAGCTAATGTAGATCCCACTGTTCTGATATCATAAAAAAATGTTTTATGCATATGGTGATGTGTTCTTTATACTATGACAGTTTTCCTAAAATTAGATTAAAAAAAACATTATATATTGAATCGTAACCCCGGTATCGTCATACGTATCATATCGCCAGATTCTTGCCAACACACAGCCCTAGAGCAAATATATCCCGATAGTAGTGCACGAGACAGGTAGTAATCTGGAAAAAAAATCATATGCCTCTTTGTCCTCCGGTGTCCTCCAGTGCTCCTAACGGCATCTGCAAGATTTCACAAACCGGAGAAAAACAAGCAGTAAGAGGCGAGATGGAGTCTTGTCGTCTCTGAGCAGCTGTCAATCACTCACTAACTCGGATCAAACGGTCAAACTAGGCAGCGCTGATCAAATATGAATCAATATTCTGTTACTGTAATGTCAGGTTCTCGTGTTACATGCTTTCAGAATCATCTTGTAGTGCACTGTTTAGCTGTGAAAATTTGAAATTTTGTGATCCGGCAGCCATGTTGAGATCAGTTGAGGAAATACCAAGCACCGCCCACCAGCTGGAGCAAACTTTATCATTTTACAGCTAAACAGTACACTACAAGATGATTCTAAAACATTTTACACAAAAAATAGACATTACACTTTGATCAGAGTTTGCGAGTGATTGACAGCTGCCTCCGTTGAATGAACAGCCAATAGGAACGCTCTCTCTCTGAAATGACCGGTAGATTTTTTGAAGTCTGAAAACAGAGCCATGAGGAGGAGCAGAAGTTTTGTCTCAGAACACTTGAATTACAATATGCTGAAAGGTTATTATGGAATTGTATTATGGAAATGATGCCAAAAACTGTTTGCCAACTGCTGCTTTAAATTGGCCAACCAGAAGCATTCAAAGATATAGTTCAGGAGCTTTGCTCTAAAAGCAGCTACATTTTGCAAATTAACTGCCAAAGGAAATGTGTTTGGCATCCTCTAACCACCAGATTAACTAAATTCAAACAATATTTTTTTTTGTATATTGTCTAATGTTCCATTTATGTGGTTGCTTTCTTTGTAACACTTTGTCATTTTTCACCTCACTATTGTGAAAAACAAGTAGAATAGAAATAAGGTAACTTAATAATACAATATTATTTCCATTGGCCTACTACTATTAAAAACAACAATAACATCCCTAAAACTCATAACTCATATTGTTAAGCGTTGTGGTCACCCCTCTTTAACATTCTCCAAGCTCAGCTCTTACCTTCCAGAGTTTGAGTGCTGCACACAATTTTTTTTCTACAGGGTCTCCAACAGTGGGCAGGCAATAGCCTAATTCACTGCAGCGCTCAATCAATGACACACAATGAATTTGCTGGGTATGCACCGTTCTCCATCATGCAAAAGACAACTTCAAAGGGGCTCTGAGCAGAAAGGACCCATACTGTACCACACTCCTACTGAGGCCCAATAGGACAGTGTTACTTTGAGATGAAGCATTTGGGCAAAAAAGTCCATCTGGTTCCATACGTCAACCACTGTTTGACATAAAAGGTAAAACGCAAAATGTTGCAATGCCATTGAAACAGTGACAGTGTGTCCTATGAGACAATCTCAGTTGAAGTACAATTGAATGCAATTCAGTATAACAATGCTACAATCTACACGTACAGCCTGACAAATTGAACCTCTCTGACAGTAGAATACTATTACATTTAAAGGAACAGTGTGTAGCATTTAGGGGGATCTATTGGCAGAAATGGAATAAATGATCAATAAGGGTATAATATGTTTTCTTTCGTGTTTAATCACCTGAAAGAAGAGGTTGAATCATTGTGTTTTCATTAGCTTAGAATGAGCCATTTATATATACATAGAAAGCGAGTTCTCTTCACCAAAGAGTTATAGAATGTGTCGCAATTTTTGACCAAAAATGCCAATGAGTCAATTGCATGGATGTATAAACATGGTGTCACGTGGCTCGGTCATGGGGTCACAGCCATCACGCTCTCATCACGGCTTGCTAACTCCTCCTCCCAGCCCTCGCTCCAGCCTCGGTCTGGGTCTCATTCACATGAACGGAGGAAGGAAAATAACTCTGGATTCAGCTATTAGTGCATTTTACAACTTTTAGGACCTGATGACTTAAATAAGGACTATTAGAGTGTTCATACTGGGGAGTTGATTGACCTCAAAATAAATTATCCACTGAGTTACAGACGTCTCTTTCCCAATGTAAGTCTAGAGGAAAAAGTCTTTTTGGGCCCGATGGCATCACGTGACGGACACAGAAGTTATAGTACCACGGTCACTACGAAAGTTGGGATAAACGACCGACACTCTTCCGAGGGGGGTTGGTGCATTGCAATGGATGTATAAAGAGACGTCTGTAAATCAGAGGATTTTTTTTTTTTTAGATAAACCAACTCCCCAGTATGAACACCTTAATAGTCCTCATTTAAATCATTATGTCCTAAAAGTAGTAAAATGAACTAACAGCTGAATCCAGAGTTATTTTCCTCAACAAACTGAACGGTCATCAGACCCACGGGTTCCCAAACAACCGGATATTGGCCAGTAGCTAGTAGTGCTAGTAGCTAGTAGTCTGTCTATTCGACCCTCTTCTACATCCATGGTCTGTGGTCTATTGAACCCTCTTCTACATCCATGGTCTGTGGTCTATTGGACCCTCTTCTACATCCATGATCTGTGGTCTGTTGGACCCTCTTCTACATCCATAGTCTGTGGTCTATTGGACCCTCTTCTACATCCATGGTCTGTGGTCTATCGGACCCTCTTCTACATCCATGGTCTGTGGTCTATTGGACCCTCTTCTACATCCATGATCTGTGGTCTGTTGGACCCTCTTCTACATCCATGGTCTGTGGTCTATTGGACCCTCTTCTACATCCATGGTCTGTAGTCTGTTGGACCCTCTTCTACATCCATGATCTGTGGTCTGTTGGACCCTCTTCTACATCCATGATCTGTGGTCTGTTGGACCCTCTTCTACATCCATGGTCTGTGGTCTGTTGGACCCTCTTCTACATCCATGGTCTGTGGTCTATTGGACCCTCTTCTACATCCATGATCTGTGGTCTGTTGGACCCTCTTCTACATCCATGATCTGTGGTCTATTGGACCCTCTTCTACATCCATGATCTGTGGTCTATTGGACCCTCTTCTACATCCATGGTCTGTGGTCTGTTGGACCCTCTTCTACATCCATGATCTGTGGTCTGTTGGACCCTCTTCTACATCCATGGTCTGTGGTCTATCGGACCCTCTTCTACATCCATTGTCTGTGGTCTACTGGACACTCTTCTACATCCATGGTCTGTGGTCTATTGTTTATTTGTTTGTTTGTTTTGCACAATTTAAGATTATACAACATAACAAAAAAATAAATGAATAATATACAGTGCAGGAAGAGGCAAAAAACCCACTGGGTTTATCTGAAGCCTCCACCTAGAGACAAGATCAATATAAAGAAATAATAGATTATATAATAAAAATAATAAATTACATAATCCAAAATTTTGAGATTAATCTCAAAATCTGTGTGCTGGATTTTTCTAACTTCCATTTATGTCCATCGCTCACTTTATGCTGCTCTGGGAAGTCCTGGGCAAAAAAAGTTTAATTAATAAATAAGTAAGTAGGTAAGTAGTTATAATAATAAGCATATTTATAATATTTTTATTGTTCAATACAGGCCATTTCAGTAGAGACATTAAAATTATGACAATAGAATAGAAATAATGTTGTTATACTTTTGTAAGGCAATTTGTAGGCGGATGTTTTACTGCCATCCGGTAGTCACTCTCAGTCCAAAATGACAGAAGTGTAGCTTTGCTGCTGGGCGCTGATGTTGCACAGTAAGGAACATTTGACTTTCACTTCTTAGTAATATACGTTAGATAGGGCCATTTGCATTTTCATGTTTTTGCGTCGGCCACCATAGTTTGTTGTTTCAGTTGGTTGCAATCTGCAACCTCACCGCTACCACCAAATCCTACACACTGCACCTTTAAATGGAAAGTTAACATCATGAACAAATGTATCTGCCACATATGAACACAATTATATTCCATAACAGTTGATATTAAAGCAGACCTAAGTCATTGGTCATTATTACCAGTGAATATGTGCAGTCAAATAGATGCTTTAAAGTTGAATTTATCACACAGGCTGCGTTTTCTTTTTCAGTCACTACCCGTTGAAGTACCACCAAAGAAAGCAATTCAATGAATGGAATAGAATTATTTCAACTTTTAATTTCAGGAATTACAACTGCCCAAGGACAAAGGTGGACATAGTCGTGGCATTTGTCACATGGCTTTAGAAACCGGCATGCTCAGAGCAAACATTCAGGCAATGACGCATACTGTAAAACTCAGGACTCTCCTTTAACACCATGTGTCCTTCCTGTCAGACGTGTTAATTACATTTAGGGATAAAAACACCATCAATGTATCTGGTCTCTGATCATATTACGGTACGAACCAATTGCTCGTAGAATACTTACAGGGTACATTTTGGAATTTGGAAGCATATTGTCCAGCATGGCCATGAGGAAATTAAAAAAAAGCTTGTGTATCCTCAGCATCTCATTTTCTGTATGAGTACTTTTTGTTGATTCGATCATAATGATGGATAGAGGACATCTGACCTCAATAATAATTAAAAAAAACGTCTTGAAATGATGTGAATATCAAAATTCAGATGTGATAGTTAGTTTGGTTTCACCAGCTTTCACATGTTGCTACTGACAACAGAGAAAATTTGCACACACAAATACATAAGTAGCTCTGGTTTCCACTGCTGAAAGAGAATCTAGGGAAAACAGTGCACTGTCCTAATCTAATAGTCAGGCTATTCTTCTGCACTAACATGAGTAATCCTCAGCTACCATCTGTTGGTGTGACAGAATTGTAAAAATATGTATTACTGCAGTCATTCAGCTCAGATATGATGCAGCACATTGCAGTTAACTGCATTAAAGCTGCAGTAGGTTGAATGTTTTTGGCATCAATTGGGCCAAAATCCCATAATAACCTTTCAGCATATTGTAATTCAAGTGTTCTGAGAGAAAACTAGACTTCTGCTCCTCCTCTCGGCTCCGTTTTCAGGCTTTAGAACATCTAGCCTGTGACGGGAGACTTTGGCCAATCACAGGTCATTTCAGAGAGAGAGAGAGCGTTCCTATTGGCTGGTGGGCGGTGCTTGGTATTTCCACAAATGATCTCAACATGGCTGCCGGGTCAAAAACGTTCTCATTTTCCAGCTAAACAGTACACTACAAGATGTTTCTAAACGCATTTGAGGGGAGAAATAGTCATTATAGTAACATAATATGAATTCACATTTGATCGTTTGATCAGAGTTTATGAGTGATTGACAGCTGCTCAGAGGCAGCAAGACTCCATGGGCTTTGATTGGTTGTTTTCCTCTGATCAGTGAAATATTGCAGCAATCAGTAGGAGCACCGTATATATACGCTTGTTTTTTATTTTTTTATAATGTCACAAATAGGGTAGACTCTGAGAAGTACCTTGTTTGACTTGGTAATGAAATGCACAAATGTACAGTCTTATTAAAGAGTGAGATACAGAGGTAATGTATCTGAGTGCCTGATGGGGATTGTGTCCGCTTTCTCACCGTATTTTATTTTTTTTTAAACTTTTTTTTGTCTGCATAAACTGTAATACATGAACCCTCTCATGGGAATATTTAAAGATGCCAACAGCAACACTTTCACGCCAACACACACGTGCATTTTTTAAAAACATCGCTTTCTAAAATTGCTCAAAACAACATTTGAACTCGTCTATAAATCTGAAACTTTTTGTAAACAACTCATAAGAGGATTTGTAGTTTCACCTTAAGTTTAAGAAGTAACCCATGAAATAAATTACTTTACTGCCAGCAATCTTTTGGACATAGACTTCAGTATTTTCAAATGGTGGCTATCTCACTTGGAATTAAACCTTTCATGTGTTTATTGATATATTTTTTTCCCTCAGCTGACTGTATTTAAGAAAATAAAATGCAGCAGTTGTTCTACAGCTTTAATATAGATTTTACACAATCTTTAAACAACGCTACATCACATTTTGGATGTATATAGAGCACAAACTTTGTTTCTGCTAGCATCGCACCCCGTAACAAACTCACAAACACCTTCAAACAGTGACATGTCGGTCATCTCGAGGTTGAAGTCAAGAGTAAAGCAATAAGGAGTGGCTAAATAATGATATTTGGCATGTAAATCCTCCATCACTTTGACTGGTTGTGACATTTCAAATGTTAACTGTATGTCTGAAGTTTGGACTATTAAACAGATCTGACATGGTGCTGGTCTATAATTGAGTAGGGGTGATCAGTGTTCAATGGGTGCATTTCTATTACATTTTAAGGCCTCTTGTTCATTTTTTGTTTTTTCAAATTACTCGTTCCTAAAGGATTATTTCAACTTTTTATGTCTTTTTTTTTTGCATGATATCACCTCCATTAAAGATTTTATGAGAATCACCCTCCGGTGTCGCTGTTTGATTATTTAAATCATACAAGCACAGATGAGACGCACACTTTTTTTTAAATTTTTTTTAAAAAGGTGCATTGTGGAGTTTTTGACCACTAGCAGTGCTGTGGACAGTGGTAGAGGGAATATTCTGATACTTCACTGAAGCTAAAGTATTAATACCACACTGTAAAGATACTGTTAGAAGTAAATATCCTGGTTTGAAAATGTTATTTAAGTAAAAGTATGGAACTATAATCAGGAAAATGACCTTAAAGGTGCCCTATATGATATCCAGAGCATTAATGGCATCAAATAACTGTTTGCTATGTAAAGATATAGAGGAGTAATGTCTACCTGAGCAGAGAGTGAAGTCACTCTCCCTCTGTGTGTGTTGTAATCCGAGATTTTCCTCACTGTGTTGACAGAGCC
>CAKALG010039323.1:0-13378 GCA_916700815.1 Helicolenus hilgendorfi
GACGGAGGGGGGTCGGCTGGTGGGTGTAGGGGGGGTTAATCAGTCACAGCGGCAGCCCTCCGATGAACTTCCTCACTGGGGGGGAAAAAGAAAGTTCACTCTGTGTGCCGAGATCCAGTTAACTTCCACTCGGTGGTTTCCACGCTTGACGGAGCAATGGACAGGCCTCCATTAACTTTCATCAGACCAATTGGATTTGGTTCCCACTTAGCTCCGCGGCTGCCTAAAATAACGAACCTATCTGCAGCTCATCGGATGAAAGCACCCCGCGACAAAACGTCAGCTTTTATTCTGGAGAAAAAAAGAAAAAAGGCTTTTGAGAGATACCGTTGTGATTTCTGTTTTTTGTTTCTGTCTTTGAACGCAGCGATTCTCTGAACAATAAACATGTCAGCACTTCAAGGAAAGCAACTTCTGGTACTAACTTTGCATCTCCCTTTCTAACTTTCATTCATACGTTTGTTCACAGCGGGTTCTCACATACAACAAAACTAGAAAGATGAAATAAAAAAATAGGCTTTAATTTGAAAAGTTTTGTAAACTTTTAAGAACGCTGAACCTCTTAGGACAGCTTGCTTTCAAACGTATGCGTAAAGGCAACTTGCTTACTTCCCCAATCTCCCCGGATTCGTCCATATAGTCCTTGAACTTTTGAACTACTGAAGTCATGTAATTTGCAACACATCAGTCGAACAGCTCGATGGTCAACTAAACATTCTCCAACCTTCTGCTCAGATTACCTTACTTTAACTCACTTTGAGGACAAGATAACCAGGTTTGGTGGAATTTGATTTAAGTACAGCACGTTAAGTTCAGTTCACACCATCAGCAACATAATACAAGAGCACAACTTGAATACCCAGGAGCGGAGTACTACTAGATTCAGCCTCAGTGCTTGCCGTGACCTCTCTGACCTCTGATGTTGGTCTATAGCTGCTCCACAAAGGACTTTAAAGCGGAGTGTTTGCAAAATTTGCAACACAACAGACAACCACAGTAGAGCACCATGACAGAAAGAACAATACTATACAACGGAGAAACCCCACGGTTGTGACGCATGGTGGGAAATATGAATGAAAACAGTTCTACAAGCAGAGCATGTCACCAGATTAAGGTCAAAAGTCTGATTATCACTTCAGCTCTTCTGCAACTTTACACAAATATGTCCTTAAAAGCTGAAGTATGTGCGTGTTTGTTGAAGCCTCATGTGCCAATCAGCTGGCCAACGGAGTAGTAGCAGCTTCTCTCCCTCTGCGGTAGCCTCGGTCTTTGGTGCCAGCCTTTTAAAAAAACAACAGTGGCTTTTGTCTGCGGGCACCGACGGAGACAGACGGCCATTGTCAGCTGCTGTAACTTCAGACAGACCTCCTCGACTGGAGAGAGCGTTGGCATTTGGTGGTTTCAGTGACTTAGTTTCACTCTTCCTCTCCCTTTTCACCTTTTGTCCCTTGTGATCCTGCCACCCGCCTTTTCTACCTCATGCTCCTCTGTTGGCTTTCCCTCGCTGCTTCCTCAAGTCTCAAACGTTCGGTCTGAAGACAAATCATTATTTTACACCCGTACAATGTTTAGACTAACTCCGTGTACAGGAAGTACTTAAAGGGATAATTTGGGTGTTCTGAAGTAGGGTTTGTATGAGGTACTTATTCCATAGTCATAGTGTATAACCTACAGTAGATGATGGTCGACATGCTCCAGGTTTGGAGGAACAGACAGGAGTTACCAACGCCAGAGCAAAGCAATTAAGTGCTGTGGACGGGGGTGGCAGAAAAACTTATTTTAGCCACCTAAAAGAAGGGCTCACCTAAAAATATTTTTACAGTTTTACAGTTTTATCTGCCGTCAGACGGCCCTTTCCTTCTCCTTTCTGATGGGGAACTCAACTGAAAATGAAACTTATCGATGCTCTCTCCAAAGCCAGCAGGCTCAGATGACAAAAACAGTAGAGATACGTTTCACTTTCAGTTCGCAGTTGAAAAATATTCTAAATATAGCAGATACAACGGATCCCAATAAAGACTCAAAGTCAAAAGTAACTTCTCAAATCAATCCTGCGGCACAATCCACTTCTCCACTGTTGATCCTCATGTTCGGTGTGTTCCAAACATACTTATTCCACATCGTAGCTAAATACACTACTTGCTCGAACTAAAAGTTCCTTGAAAAAGAACCCGAAGGTTCCTGTACTTTCAGAAAGTACTAACCCCTGACCAGGACCTTTTTGGGGTGTAAAAAGGCCCCGGAAAATTAACTTAATTTAATCCGTGCGGTCAAAATGCAATGAGTTCCTCAAAAGGTTCCTAGTCCTGGGAGAAAGTTCCTACTGTCAAAACGGGGCTATAATTAGGTAATAGCCCCGTTGTGACCGCAGGAACTTTCCTGCCCTGGTCGGGAGGTAGTACTAGAACAGAAACTTTGAAGTGCGGTGTGCAGGGATGAACGTTGCGTATCGATGTAGGACCATTTTAGGATGAGGGAAGAGCATTTTCTCTTTCTTTGACATCAGCGGATTATTTGCCTAATCATGGAAATGCAGACAACAGTGGGCTGAAGGAACCTTTTTAGTTCCTTGAAAAGTAGTTCCAGGACTAAAATTACCAGGAACTTCTTGGTGGAAACCTGGCTATTGGCAGCTCAAACCAGGAACCTTTTAACAAAATGCATCTGTGCAAACAACTCATGCTGTATGATTAAAATTACAGTCAAGATGATGAACTTCCAAATGTAATATTTGACCAGTATTAGGATTATATTTGTGTCCGCAAGAGAGCTTTCCTCCATTGTATTCTACTTTTACCTTTGAGACTTTGTACTTCCGCCAGTCGCCGCCAACTACAATAATAACTACCGACAAAACTTTTTGAGTGACACAAGTGTTCCCCTGAGCCGAGTTCCCCGTCCAGGCTGCTGAGCATCAAAGAGATTCGGCTGTCTTCATGGCACAGGCCAGCTTTAAAATAACTGTGACCGTACGCCGCCACAATAAGAGCAGACTGCAGCTAAGTGGATTAAAGAAGAAGAGCACTTATGAATAAAATGCCTTAGATGGAGAGGCTGAGAGACAGAGGGAGGGAAGACAAAATATCACAGTAGAAAGCGGGCAATCAATTATTCAATGTAACATCTGTGAATTTTAGCAATGCCAACACTTTGGTAACACTCAAAGTAGGACATATACAACCTTTTGATCGATTTTGAGGAACGATCTGAGTTAGGAAATTACATATATCTGTATATTTCATAATGAAACGTTTCCCTACAATATCATAATCTTCCGAATCTATGCCAAAAAAAAGAAAATCTGATTATATTTTTTTTCCACTAAAAACCAGACAGTTAAGACGGCTTTGGAAAATCTTTCTAACAAGATTTATTCCCCTCAGTGGAGATTTTTATTTGGCTGCTTTACAGACTCCATCCGGTTGTGTGTACGGTATGCGTGTGTGTGTGTGTATGTTTGTAAGTTAGCGCACACATAATCTCATTTTAAGCATGGCGTTAAAGCTAAAAGGAAGGAGACACGCAATCCAAATCACATGCTGTAAAACAGTCAACAAAAAACAGAGGATTTGAGAATAGAAATAATTAAATAAAACAGTGACGGCTCATTTAATGTGAGTCAACACTTTGGCATGGACTGTAATGAGTGTGTGCTTGGTGCCAATGGCCCCTACCAGTCTCTTAGGTGTCATAACTTAATTACTGGGGTGTTTAACTCACTTGTGAAGTTAATTGAAAACAATAACGTTTCAGTTGGGGATGTGCGGAACCGATCCATCAGAGCGATACCCCCCCGATACTAACCTTATTAAATCAATGACATATTGGCCGGATGACACCAAACAAAAGCTACATTCAGATTCAAATTAGGGCTGTCAATTAATTAAAATACATATTCACGATTAATCGCACGATTTTCCATAGTTAATCGCGATTCATCGCAAATTAATCGCACGTTTTTTATCTGTTCAAAATGTACCTTAAAGGGAGATTTGTCAAGTATTTAGTACTCTTATCAACATGAAAGTGGGCAAATATGCTTTCTTTATGCAAAGGTATGTATATAGGTATTATTGGAAATCAATTAACAACACAAAACAATGACAGATATTGTCCAGAAACCCTCACAGGTACTGCATTTAGCATAAAAAATATGCTCAGATCATAACATCAGAGGTCAGAGGTCAAGGGACCCCTTTGAAAATGGCCATGTTGGTTTTTCCCGCCAAAATATAGCATAAGTTTGGAGTGTTATTTAGCCTCCTTTCGACAACTTACTATGACATGGTTGGTACCAATGGATTCATTAGCTTTTGTAGTTTCATATGATGCCAGTATCTCCACTCTAGCTTTAAAACTGAGCTTGCTACAACCTCTGAAAGATCACTTGTATTAATGTGTCAAAGAAATTAGTGGCGTTAAAACACGTTATTATCGCCTTCACTTTGACAGCCCTACTATAAATATATCGATGTGAGCATCCACACTGATGACGCTCCAGCTGTGTTGGAGCTCCACAATGGATATTGATGATCTGTTACTGCTGTACGTTACGCAGAGAAAGAAGTTAAGATAAGGCTATGTATAAGAATAAGAAAACAGTTGAAGAGTAACCGCTGCTGTGCGTCTTTCAGCTCCACGGAGGCGAGGAGAGATCTATAGCTGTCTTTATAGTTATTGTTCGTAGTGTGGATGGCCCTTTACTAACCCATTGTGTGCATCCTTGAGCTCTAATAATTGTGTTGAATGCATTTCCCTCATAAACCCAGTACTGTTTACATCCATGTTTACTAGTTTGCAGTCTTCTTTTGCTGCACATTGCTGCATTTGTTGCCACATTACCAGCATCTCTACTTCAGTGGATTCGTGTGAAACCATCAGCAGGACTGTGTATCGCATCCCCCCGCGTGTGCATGCAGGTGTCATGATAAAAGTCAGTCTGCAGCGTTGAGGCTTGTTCTATTCACTGTTGAAATCTACTGGACCTCACCACTCTAAATGCTAATCAACAAATATACGCCTGTCTACGTGTCTCATCCTTACAAACACTGTTGTAAGTTTAGCTCTTCTGAGACAGACAGTTTCATCCCGTACTACGTGTCTTACTTTCCTGTCATCGCTGCTCTCGACACATTATTTATGGATTTACACATTCAGTGTGCTATGTGTGCCAGAATCGGTGCCAGCATTTGTAGGAAATTGCTATTACACCATCAGGCGTGCTATTATGCCACCGGATACAACCCCTCTGGTTCAAACGCTCTGAGTGCTCTGGGTGGCCAGATGGTATCTCACAAGGAGAACATATGATCACGGTACGCACATTAAACATCACACATTAGCTGTGATATAGTGGATGGTGGTATGTTGACCAGATATACTGTATATTGGTATTTACAGTATGTGATGGTGGGATTTTATAATCACATAGAGGATTTTTTCATTATTTGAAGGTACCGACTCTTTAAAAACTTCTACCTCACCGTCAGCAGGCTGTTCTCATACACCATCGCTATACCTACAAAAAGTTATGCACTGTAATTCGTATAAATCCCGCAAAATCAATTTGTATGTAATCCATGTAAATATGAACCACGAAGTATTAGTAATAATTAGGCAATAAAACTATAACTTCTTTAGGTTTAGGAAACAAAACTACAACTTCTTTAGGTTTAGGCAACACAACTACAACTTCTTTAGGTTTAGGCAACAAAACTTCAACTTCTTTAGGTTTAGGCAACAAAACTACAACTTTTTAGGTTTAGGCAACAAAACTACAACTTGTTTATGTCTAGGCAATAAAACTACAACTTCTTTAGGTTTAGGAAACAAAACTACAACTTCTTTAGGTTTAGGAAACAAAACTACAACTTCTTTAGGTTTAGGCAACACAACTACAACTTCTTTAGGTTTAGGCAACAAAACTACAACTTATTTAGGTTTAGGCAACAAATCTACAACTCCTTTAGGTTTAGGCAACAAAACTACATCTTTAGGTTTAGGCAATAAAACTACAACTTCTTTAGGTTTAGGAAACAAAACTACAACTTCTTTAGGTCTAGGCAACAAAACTTCAACTTCTTTAGGTTCAGGCAACAAAACTTCAACTTCTTTAGGTTTAAGCAACAAACTACAACTTATTTAGGTTTAGGCAACAAAACTTCAACTTCTTTAGGTTTAAGCAACAAACTACAACTTATTTAGGTTTAGGCAACAAAACTTCAACTTCTTTAGGTTTAAGCAACAAACTACAACTTATTTAGGTTTAGGCAACAAAACTACAACTTCTTTAGGTTCAGGCAACAAAACTACAACTTCTTTAGGTTTAAGCAACAAAACTACAACTTCTTTAGGTTTAGGAAAAACATCTTGTTAAATAACTACGTTAAAGAAGTGCAACTTAACGCTTGTGAACACAAAGACAACTACATGTTACAGTCTAATCTGCTGAAGTATGAGAGTCATCTAATAAGAGAACTGATATGCAGTTTGTTAGGAGTGGAGTTAGCAACGCTAACTACTGGAAACAACCCCAAAATGCATATGATTATGTGTAGGAGGGGTCAGATGCTTCATGTTTGGAAAGCTGAGCAGAATAAAATGAAGTGTGGAGAGAAGAGCTATGAAAGAAGGAAGGGAAGAGTACAGCTTCTCCCGTCATGCTGCGCTGAATCAGATTAGTTTTAAATCTCTGACGGCAGCATCACAGCATACTAAAAACCCAAAGTGACTTGTATCTACATGTATTCAATGTCAGATCCCTTTCCTGCTGAGCTGCACATATGGAACCGCAGGCAGAAGGTGCGATAACCGCTGAGAAGTCAGATGTATGATGTACTGTATAGGGGGCGACCATGCTGTTGAAAAGCATATGGCACCGTGAAGGACTCTCCACATAGAAGATTGTGTTTGTGTTGGACAAACAAGGCCGAAACGAGAGCAGCAGCAACATCACAGCCACTTGTGTTTGTATGGAAGGAGTGTGAGCGAGAGGCCGAGCGAGAAAACGTTTGTTTGTGTGTGATTTTGAGTGGTGTCCAGGCATATTGTGGCACAGATGGCTGGAGGCTGCTGTATTTCCTTTCCCTGAAGGAAACTGTTTTTCTCTTGTTTTGTATCTAAGCAGCATATTTAACAGGAACATTGTAAAGGAACCCAGTTCACATCAGATGGTTGTGTACAGCTACTAACTTCAGGGCAGAGCTACACTTTGACATTGCAAAGGCTTTTCTCAAAAGAGCATCAAGATGTCTGGAAAGAAGAAAAATAAAGAAGAAGGAACAGCTTTTTTCCATCTAGTGACAGCAGGTGGAGAAAAGAGCCCCACTGGCATTTATGGGCAATGTGATCTTTATTCTATGAAACAAAATCAGTAGCAATAACGTTGCTGTGATTAGAAACAACAGAGGTTTAAGGAATGACAGAGCTCACTAACACCATCTACTGTGTCTCCATTTCTCTATTTCTGCACCAAGTTATATCAAATAACAAAACGTCTCATGGGCTCATCTGAGTTAATGTGATCACACAAAGTCTTCATCAAACGGGAACACGCAGGTTCGGGATATGAAAACATTTGGAAACCTCTGAGCTGAATTGAACGTCATGAGACTCATCCTCCCAAGAACAAATGAATTATGGAATAAAAACAAAAAGCTAACCTTGTTAAGGATCAATGTTAAATGTTTTAGCATGCTATTTGATTTGTCAAAGGTCAAATCAAACTGTGAAGCAAAGCTTTAGTGAAGATGGGTGAATGCTGACTACTTTTGGTGCCAACCATGTCATACTGCCTTGTCGGGAAGGAGGTTAAATAACACTTCATAGTTGGGCTAAATTTTGGTGAGGAAAAACTGGCATGGCCATTTTCAAAGGAGTCCCACTTGCCCACTTTATGATAATCACATGCAGTTTTTTGAATGCAGTATAAATGTGTTATTTTCACCTATTCTAAAAATTCTGTATTCAAATGTATTCGAATATTTCTGTATACTGGGGTCCATAAACAGTCTGGGAATTACATAAATTGGGTATCACTGTGAAGTTGAGACTCTTGTGGAGCCCAATTGTAATAAAACCACAGCCTCATGAAACTTTACAGCCACATACTAGAGACCTTCAGAGCATTCAGAGGATGGATGAGCCGTTTCCAGAACAGAAGTGCTCGCCATCCAATCAATGAAAATTGCAATTCTTGCAGAAATCTCCAAATGTCAAAAGTTTTTGAAACCAAATCACAGCATTTCTTTTTCTACGGTGTTCCTCAAGGTCTTGGTGCCTTAATGTGGTAATTTGGAGGGATTATTCATCATTTTTATCAATTCTCGAGTGGTAAATTGGTAAAATTTAGCACCAAATCTGTGTAACAAAATTGCTGCAACAATTTATGAGACATAATAGAGCATGGGAATGACCATCATATACTTCTATCATAATTCTCACAATGTATTTTAATTAATTAATTAACTAGAACAACTGCATCAGAAATTAATCTCCAGATTCCCAGCTGACTGGAACAACTCAAATCATCTCAAATTAATCTGTTGACCTGCTATCTCCCCCTAAAGACCGCCTGTACCCCCCTAAAAAAGACAAATTTGGCTCTACTCTGGGTCTTAGAGGGTTAAAGCTGGCAAAAATCTACTCGTCAGGGCCTCTAGTGGACAAACTATGTACTGTTTCGAAACTACCACAAACACATCTTTGGTATTTTTTTTGCTGCAATTTTCTTGTTAGTCATTGGCCAACATATGTACCTTTAATAAGAAATATTGCTCAAGCTCTAAAATGAAAAGGTCCAATTTTTTTATCTCAAACTTGATGTTTCAAGTGCACTGGTCTGATTGGAACTTCATTTGAAGTGATGTATGTTTGCACCATGTTGCGCTATAAATGCTCAAAAAACTGATTTGGTCTGATTTTGATGAAACTTGGAAGTGATGATTCATCTCGTTACTGACTGGAGATCTGTGTTTTAACTCTTTGGAGATTAGTACCCAGACAGAATGTATAGAAATGTGTTTACTTCTGCATCCGTTTACTGAAATCAGCAGTGTCCTACAGTACTCTCAGATTTCTTTACCAAAGAGGATCTGTGCTTTGAATTTACTCTCTAGTTGCATTTGCAACACTGCACAACATCAAATTTCATTTATACTTCCAACTTGCATCAACAAACATGTTCAAAGCATTACAAGAAAAAAAAAATCCCTGCATGTATGCTGCAGAGGATTCACTGAAACTAAATCAGAGTGGATAGGAATATTTAAGCTGTATAACCTATATATTGTATAGGAACACATCTCCACGTTGGAAATGCATGCTCTTAACAAATGCATGTGAAATTAATCTGCTACGGATTGCACATTTTTTGCAACAGACTCAAGTGTGCAGAAAATATCCGAGGGGAATAAAACAGACGCATCACATGTCAGCCACCAAAAATCAAGATAATTATTTTCCTCTTTTTCAGTTTTTAACCTATTTGGCTGAAGTGTCTTTCTAAAAAAAATATCATAGAGGTGTTAATATATTATAAAATATGATATTGGATTTTTATTAATCCAAGCCAAGTTTCTAAAGCAACATTTGGCATCTAAATCAAAGAAGTTCAACAGACTTCATCTGTTGTGCAGTTTCTTCAAATCCAGTATTGATGAAAGACATCAGAAACGTCGTCAGGCTGCACAACATCACATTTCATTCATACTTCCAACTTGCATCAACAAACCTGTTCAAAGCATGACAAGAAAAAAAATCCCTGCACGTACTGCAGAGGATTCACTGAAACTAAATCGGAGTGAACAGGAATATTTAGCTGTAACCTATATTGCATGTTGCACGGAAATGCATGCTCCTAACAAATGCCATCTACATGCCGATTGCACATTTTCCGAAACAAGTGTGCAGAAAATATCCGATGGGAATGAAACAGACGCATCACATGACAGCCACCAAAATCGAGATTATTTCCAGTTTCATACCTATTTGGCTGAAGAGGAGCAGCTGGGAGATGAAAATATCGGTCCTGTGAGCTGCAGTCTCCATGATCTCCCAGAGAGATTTAACCGAAGAGAGGCAGAATGTGGCTTTATAAAAGGACCGATGGATGATCTGGTGCGTAAAGATGCGCTACCAGGTCATCGTTCACGCCTCTGTGTGCGGTGGTTTGGCTCGGCTCGGTGTGGTTCTGCTGGGTTTGGATCGAGTGGAGTGCTGGCTCTCTGGCTCTCTGGCTGGTTGGTTGATAACAGACTCACGTGTATCGCAGTAAGAGAGACGGTGCTGTGTGTGTGTGTGTGTGTGTGTGTGTGTGTGTGTGTGTGTGTGCCTCCCACTGCCCTTAATGGAAATCACTACTGTCTCTCTCCTGTAATATTCTGATGGTATTATACTACAGGGACATGGTGTGTGTGTTCTGCAGCAAAGCTGATGAGATTTAGAGGCTTTTATCTCCTCATCCTCACCATATGGGAATCCTATAATATCTTTATAGTCTCTGTGTTGTAGGAAACAATGAGTTTATAGGGAACTTGTCATACTTTATGATATAAGGAGAATATAAAGCAGTGTTTTAGGGAAAAAAAGATAAAGTGTTTGCTGGTTTCATGACCTTACATCTCCTACAGTGTCACTGTAATGACTACAGGGCTGCAACCATTGTCGATTAGATTATTTTCTTGATTAAAGCTGCAGTAGGCAGTATATATTTTTGGCGTCATTGGGCAAAACTTCCATAATAACCTTTCAGCATATTGTGATTCAAGTGTTCTGAGAGAAAACTAGACTTCTGCACCTCCTCATGGCTCTGTTTTCAGGATTTAGAAAATCTAGCCCGTGACGGGAGACTTTGACCAATCACAGGTAATTTCATTGAGAGAGCGTTCCTATTGGCTGTGCTCCGGTCATGTGACCGGAACTTGGCGTTTCTTTCACCAGATTTCACAAACGTTCTCATTTTAAAGCTAAACCGTACACTACAAGATGATTCTGAAAACATCTGAGGAGAGAAATAGACATTAACGTAACATGTTATTGATTCATATTTGATCAGCGCTGCCTAGTTTGACCGTTTGGTCGGAGTTCGTGAGTGATTGACAGCTGCTCATAGACGGCAGCTGGACAGCAGACCTCAGATCAGCTCTTACTGCTTGTTTTCCTACGGTCTGTGAAATCTTGCAGATGTCGTTAAGAGCACCGGAGGACACAGAGGCACTGGATTTTTTTCATGATTATTAACATTTGTTTTAACCGTTTTAACCGATAGCGTTAATCGGTTAAACGGTTAATTATGGACATACCTAATATCGAATCAGCCCCCAAAACTGAAATGGGGAGATAGCTGTATCGTCCCAGATCTATAAGTGACCTTTGATTTTGATCAGCAAAATCGAATCAGTTCATCCTTGAGTCTAAGTGGATGGTTTTGCCAAATTTGAAGAAATTCCCTAAAGGCGTTCCTGAGATATTGCGTTCATGAGAATGGGACAAACGGACATATATATGTACCTATGGACAACACACAAAAACACAGTCAGGTTACTTGACATGTCTAATCTCACTGGTAAATACCAACAAGTCTCTCTCTTGGAATATCACGGTGACTCTCACGGAAGGTTTCATTTGCCTCACAAAGCTTTAAAGGGGAGAAACCTCACAAGGTTTTGTTTTTTTTAAGATTTTGCATAAAGCGGTGAAACCAAACCAAAGAATGTGGATCCAACCGAGCTGGGACTGTCCCACAGCGGAACCAGCGTGTGTGTGTATCTGCAATGGTGGTGAGATTTGGCAGCGGTTGGACTACAAGCTTCCCAGGAAGTACACAATGGCATAATGCTAAGTGTGTGTGTGTGTGTGTGTGTGTGTGTGTGTGTGTGTCTTGTGAGAAAGAAACGAGTGTAGTTCCACAAGCAACAGGCTTCAATGGTGCAATGACACACAGTTGTGTGAGCTTATACATGTTTGCGAGAGTGAGACGGGCTTTCCGTCGCACAATAACACGCTGCTCTCGTTACTCCGTGTGCATTCATTAGCATAAATTAAAGAGAGATAATCCTCTTTAATTCAGGCGGGAGCCTTGTCTCACTTGTTGGACCAACATTTTTTTCGGATGCTTGTTACAATATCCACCCTGCCTCCGTGCTTCCGGGATATAAGCCTGCAGTGTGTGTGTGTGTGTTGGTGGGAGAAAGGCGCTTGTGGAATAACAACATGTTGATTGTAGCATCAGGCTGCGTGATTACAGACTAAAATAGAGGGAACATGGAGAAAATATGAATGCTACTTGAAAAAAACGCTCTCGTCTTAAGTCTTATATAACAAACACACACACACACACAAAGCTGAATGATACAACGTGAGAGTAAAAAGAAGAAAACTAAAGCAACACAAACACACACAGGTCGGCCCTGACAGGTGTACAGACGCAAGCTGTGTGCTGAATGATCACAGCGTGCCGTCGCCTCCGCCGCAAAATATCCTGAGCTTCTTTTTTCTTTTTTCAGATCACCGCTGCTGTGACGAGCTGATTTTCACCGCACACAGGCAGCTATGGATTACAGATTATTGCTCTCTCTTTCCTCTCCTCTCTCAGAGTCAGTGCGTTCGCACGGTGAGTGGAGCGAGGTCAACAACTCAACAGGAGTTCATTTGGGGCGTCCTCTGTCTCTGTCTGTCTCGCCAGCGATCAGATTTTCATCAAGCTTTTAGGATAAGATGAGCAACATAGCGTCATTTCTGATGTAACGCTGGTTGCTCTAAGGCATGGCAACTTGTTTAATAGCCTCTATAATATACACCAAACCAGGCGAGTTCAAAATTGTAGTTATAGGCTTAACGAGGGTGCTAGATTTCTATCTTAATTGTACCAGTATTCCTGTGTTGTCGGTCAGGTTACTCCTCTGGGACCATGAATACTAAATAACAACCATCTTCCGCACCCGCTACTAACAGGGCAAAAAAAACAAGGAAGGATATACAAGAATATACCGTAAATTCCGGACTATAAGCCGCTACTTTTTTTCCCACGCTTTGAACCCTGCGGCTTATACAATGATGCGGCTAATCTATAGAGTTTTACGGGCTAACGGCCCAGCTAAAAAGCACTGCTTGTTTTAACGGCCCAGCTAAAAAGCACTGCTCGTTTTGGACAGCACAAATTCACCTCGAGACGAAAGTGACACTGAGAGCGACAACGACAGAGAGACTGAGAAAGTGTGTGATGAAGTCATTCTGAGGCTGTTCAACTCCGACACTGAAGAAGACGACTTCAATGGTTTCAGTGCGCAGGAGGAAGATGAACATAGCGATCGGTGGCTTTTCTGGTAGGCTAACGGGCTACGGCTAGTAGGCTGGTTATTTTTCAAACCAGCAGTGTTAT
>CAKALG010039327.1:0-24040 GCA_916700815.1 Helicolenus hilgendorfi
ACATAAATATAAAATAGAAGAAAAATATAAAAAATATGAAAAATACTATAGAAATATGTACGAGAAACATAAATATAGAATAGAAGAAAAATCGAATAAAATTATGAAAGAAATACTATAAAAGTATGTACAATATATCTGAATTAAAAATGGGAGTGCAATGCGGCACATGGTTGTAAATTTGACCGCACAAAATCATATAAATGAGACGAATCGGCAGGTCACCGGTCATCTGTACATCTCTATCATATTAGAAATGATATAACCCCCTGTATTAATCTTGTGTGTGTGTTGTTGTAGGGGATGTTTCTGGACGTGTACTTCATGTCTTCCACTGAGCTGCTGCAGAACACCTCGGTCCTGGCGGTGCTTCTCTTCCTGGCTTTAGTCCTTCAGAGGACCTTCCTGCAGGCCTCCTACTACGTCACCATTGAAACAGGCATCAACCTGCGAGGAGCCCTGCTGGTGAGTCAAACATCACGGACACTTAAGTTTAGACGTTTTGTTTTCATACTCAGGTGTTGCTTTGAAAAGCTCATGACATGAGCGATCGACCGTTTCAGAGTCCAAGACAAACTAATTTCATCCTCATACAAACATCATCCACCGGATTTGACAGCAGATCATTTAAAACGCTGAGGGAACGACCAGTTTAGAGGTTTACATACGCCTATTATTGCGCCTCGTGCTATGTGAAATAGGGGTGTCAGAAAATATTGATTCACGAATATCACGATATTATGTTTTGCGATACTGTATCGATTCTCCAAAATGCTGTATTGATTTTTAATTAACCTCTTAAAAATCCTTCAACAGTAAACTAACGTGAATTAATCAGAAAATAACTTATGTTCTCTCATTTTATAGCAGCTGTCTCTCTTTTTATGTTCCGTTATGTTATGCTCTTCTTAATACTGCTCACCCTCTCTCATTTTTTTTAAATGAGTCAGGGAGCTGGCAGCAAAGCCTAACTTTACTTTTAATGTTACCAAACAAAGAGATGTTCTCCCCTCGTCTTAAAATGGTCCTAAATCAATATTGGAGTACTTCCTTGTTTTATGAATGAAGTGGTTCACAAATTGAAGCAGCGGCACTGTGTGTGTTTTTCACCAATCAGCGACGGTCATCCGTGCAAACGCCCCCCTGAAAGTTTAAATTTAAGGGTTTAAGTGCACTAAGTGCAATTCCATCTCACGCAAAGTGACATACTGGTGTGATTAGTAGAAGCAAAGTAAAGTATATGGAGTAATATGATACCATCTGCTATAACAGCATACACCAGAATAATATATAATGTGATTAAGTAATTACACTTAGTGTTCGTCTGTATTGATTTAGAAATATGATGTAGTACGTATAGAGAATATAATATAAGTTGAAACATAGCAATATAGTATTACATAATTTACAGTATAGTACTGCAATGTAGCATGCAATATAAACGTGATAAAGTCAAATATGATGTTTGATAAATAACTAGTGAAGTGGTGTCAATGCAGTACACACGTAGTTCAGATTCACCAAAGTAACGCAATAACACAAACTAACCGATCGAGGCAGCGGTAGACGGGCAACTCCTTCTCTGAGGTAAGATTACTGTTTTTGTCAATGGAGTCTGGTGGCTTTGACGAGAGCATAGATAACGGCTTCAGTTCCCGGTCGGAAAGGGCCGTCTGACGGCGAGGTAAAGCGGTGAAAATATTCTAAACATAGCGTACACGCATATTTAAAAAAAATCCGAACTATTCCTTTAACATTTAGTGTTATTGTCTGTTTCATTAACTAGGCGATGATCTACAACAAAATCCTGCGTCTGTCCACCTCCAACATGTCTATGGGGGAGATGACGCTCGGGCAGATCAACAACCTGGTCGCAATAGAGACCAACCAGTTGATGTGGTTCCTCTTCCTCTGCCCCAACCTGTGGGCCATGCCTGTACAGGTAGGTCGAACCAGACCTCCATACATTTCTGGCCATATTTAATCTTTCACAGTGATATTTCAGTGTCTCTGTCTTTGCAGATCGTGATGGGAGTGATCCTGCTCTACTATTTGTTGGGCTACAGTGCTTTGGTTGGAGCGACCGTCATAGTCCTGCTGGCTCCGGTCCAGTACCTCATAGCTACGAAGCTGGCAGACACACAGAAAAGCACACTGGTAAGCAGTAGACTTATATAATCATTTTGCTTTGAAATGCATCATATTTCCTGCAGATTTGTTTTTTAAAAATCACAGAACTTCATGATATAAATACATTATTTTAACATTTGCGATAGATTAACACATAATTTTCTATCTCGTTCAGGAGCACTCTACGGATCGCCTGAAAACGACCACGGAGATATTAAAGGGCATCAAGCTGCTGAAGCTGTACGCCTGGGAGAACATCTTCTGTGACAGCGTGGAGGACACCAGAGGCAAAGAGCTCACCAGCCTCAAGACCTTCGCTTTCTACACATCCATGTCCAGTAAGATGAGAACAACATCCATGACTTTGAGTTTGAATTAGGTCGATAGCATTTGTGTGTGATTGCAGAAAATAGGTCCCTGGGATCATGTGTCTTGACTTCCATTCACATTCATTATTATTTCCATAATAGGCGCCCTGCATAATGTAGTTTATAACATATCCAGATCACTCACTTTTAGCCCATATATGTGCACACAGGTGCAATTAAACCTGTTTCCTCTCTTTGTGCAGTCTTCATGAATGCTGCTATTCCTATCGCTGCTGTTCTTGCGGTAAGACAATTTTACCACACTTGTTTACAAACTTGTAACTACATTAAACTTTTCTATGTGCTGTTTTTTCTGCTTTCTTCAACTTTAATATCATTCGTCAATATCTATTAATGAACTTATAATCTTGTCTCGTAGACGTTTGTGACGCACGACTGCCTCAGTGAAACCGGTCCCAGTCCTTCTGAGGCCTTCGCAGCTCTGGCGTTGTTCCACATCCTGGTCACCCCTCTCTTCCTGCTCTCCACTGTGGTCAGATTCGCTGTCAAGGCGCTGGTCAGGTGAGTGTGTTTGATAGTGTACTAGACTGTTACCGGTGAGGGTGACTGGTTATGCTGCTTTGGCTGAGAGAGAAGGGGGATGTGGACTTGACTAAACAAGGAAACTGGATGTGGTTCCTGTGGTGAATCTAATTAAAGGAACATGGAGGAAACTCTAAACTCCTGAGAGATTACTGGTATTGGTATCATCACAATCACACATATTCATGGACTCAAATGTGTGTGTGTGTGTGTGTGTGTGTGTGTGTGTCGGTGTGCGTTCACAGTGTCCAGAAGCTCGGTGAGTTTCTTCAGAGTGACGAAATTGGAGACGACAGCTGGAGAAACGGAGACATGGCTGTTTCCATGGAAGCGGGAAAAAAACACCAAGGGGGGGTGAGTGTTGATGAAACCAGATTAATCAACAAAACTGAATATCGACAGGGGACAAGTTTTTATTTTATAGCTAGGCAGGATTTATTCTATTTTGTGATATCATGCAAATACCAATGTCAGTGCTGATATCTGCAGATGCAGCAACAATGAGTCGAGAGATGGTAGACAAGGTAGAAGGTCGAAATGAAGGCGAAGCCACCATAGATTTGTTTTATAATCCAAACAAACACTGAAAAATACATTTTCAGGCGACCAAAATGTTATAATTAACTTTGATTAACTGAAAACACACTGTGAAAGGGTTAAAGTTGTAAGACGAAAACACGGACAACTCCCAGACCGGACAACGCCGTGGTGGCGACCTGTCAATATATATCAATATGTTATAAAATCCCAGTTCCCTAGGGGCTACAAAAGGGAATCTAATACTCTCTGAACAGAGATTATTTCTCTCAGCGATCATTTTGTTGAAAACCGTCATCAGGAAGTCAAACTTTCTTATAAAAGCGACCTGATACCAATGCTTAAACCTGCTGCAAAGACTCTCCTCAATTTAGGTCTGATGTCAATTTACAGACGTCACATTAAATGACTTCTGAGTAATGAAGAGCTTAAATCTAAATATTTAAAACAGATGGTGTTAACAAAGCACACTGAGGGTGCCAGAAATGTCTTTAATGTGCTGAGTTTAACAGCCAGAGTTTCCTCGTGGCAAAGGTTTGGATCAATGAGGTGCGCCAGATGACACGGCACGCATTCCTTCCATGTTACTCCAGGTGACTTGAGTCCTTTCGATTCTGGCGACCGGTTGCTTTAATAAACGGGTGTTGAGGGACGTTTTATAACATCATCCTTGCTGCTAATGAGCAGATCCTCTGAGGAATATTCACGTATTTAGACAGTGATGTGCAATGACGCACGATTACTGTGGCGTGCAGCAGGGCATCGAGTTCATACAAATTAAGTTTGAGAAATAAGACGAATCAAATCCAATCAGCATTTAAAAAAGTCTTGACAGTGGTTTATCTGTATTTAAGTGATAAAAAACTGTTGTTTCTGATGTGAAGACATGAAAGACAAGAAAGAAATCCTACAACCAGAAAAGTTAACGGTCTAACATGTTTACTCACCAGATAATTATTATTTCTTTCTTTTGGTTTACTAGAAAAGTTTGTACAAAAGATGTGCACAAGTTGGGAAACATCCAAGCCCTTCAGTGCTCATCAAAGAGGCCAATTCTGCATTTAAAGAGTTAAAGAATACACTGATGACAAATTTATTTATAAAGCCAATTTAAGGCAACAAGGCAGTTAAAAGTGCTTCACATATAAAGTGCTTTACATGTACAAAAATGACAAAAGCATTGAGACAAAGTGCAAAAAGAACTCATTATAAAAGGACATATAATTAAAAGTCGACTCCGTCTTCTTTTCTGTTTTCTTTTCGAATGAAAACATCCACTCAGCCGTTAGCAAAACGCAGTGACGTAGGTTTGAAATAACTGAAAGGGCTAGTTTGGATTTTTTGAAGTGGGGTTGTATGTATACTCCTGTGTTCTGCAAAATAAAATGACTGTTTTTGTGAATGAAGTCTGGCGGCTTTGAAGAGAGCGATATATATCGGCTTCAGTTCACCTTCAGAAAGGGTTGTCTGACTGTTTAGTTTTGACTTTGAAGACAGAAAGCAGACCTGATCCCAGACGACCTAAGAGGTCTGGATGGTTCATAATGCAGCACAAGATCAGAAATAAACCACTCAGTGCTTTATAAACCAACAGTAGTGTAAAGACCTCAGAACTGGAGTGATGTGATCCACTTTATTGGTCTTAGTCTTAGTCGGTTCGTCCCCAAACTGCATGTGCAGCTGACAGCTGAGTTCACATGTCACTAAAATGTCACTTGAATTTCAAAAACAACATGCCATTTTGGTTTAGGGTTGGCTGTGATCGTCTAGTCGCATAACAGAGAACACAAAAAAAAGTTAACATTAGGTGTTAGTTTACTCATGTTATGTCATTTTCATTTTCCCCAGGACTGATTGTTATGTTTTGGAGGCTCATGTGGAACATCACCACTCGGTGAACTGCAGACTTTAATCTTGTCTCTGTCTGATGTTTCAGCCGACCGAGTCACATGGTGACTATAATGTTTCAGAGGGATTAACACTGTTTGTGTCTGAAATGGACAGTCAGGCCGCAGAGCTGAGTGACTCACACAACCCTGTAGAGGTTTAATGGTTTTTCAGATCGCACAACATTTTTATAAGGGATTATTTCTTTGAATGTATTATGCAGTAACTGAAAACAGTAATATTGGGCTCAAAGCAAAGTTTTTCTGGTTGTCATTTTTATTTATTTTATTACTTCTGCTCAATGTGAAAGCTCCATTTGCAGCCATTCTGTTGCAGTTACATTATGTTCCTTTTATAAAGCCATTACAAACTCAAAGTGGTCATTTCAAGACTCTTATTTTTTAAATTTTACCAGGATACTTGGGCGCTAAGTGGCCACTGCTGTGGCTGTGGCAAGTAATGTGACTTTCTGTAACCTAATGTGTCCTTTCAGCTATCAGTACTTGTGCCAACTATCTAATTCACTCATTTATCCCCAAATAAAAGCACCACTTCCTGTACTCCAGAAGACTTTTCCGAGAAACGAGCCAGTAGAGACGAGGTGTTATGAACAGCTAATGTCAAAGATGTCAAATGAAAACTTCGCCATGACCAAGCACTTTGGTTGTTGACAACGCAACTTCAAACGTAATGGACAGATCTTTAGGAAATTTGTTAAAGGCACAATGAGTAGGATTCTTCTAAAAAACAATGTATAGAGTCATGTAAAAAAATCACTCTAAATCGTCACTTATGATCCACTAGAAGTGTGTGGTGGTGTCTGTTTCTGCAGAGACCCTGGAGCCCTCTACCTGGATTTTATTATGTCGCTGTGTTTGGCACGTTTCTGTGCGTTGACCTCTCTATAAAAACGTAGCGACCAGGTTGAAAAAAATCAAATATAGCGAGGTGACGCTGCCAAGCAAACGAAGCTCGTTCCAAAACGAAAGTGAATCTGGAGTTGGCTTTCATCCGATGGCGAGCACCAGAGAGTGACTGCATTGCAGTGCACAATGCACATGAAAACACCAGTTTCTATTGTTTTCAATGCAAACCCAAACAAACTCTTGCATCACTATAAAAAAATTGGAGTGCTGTGCCTCATCAGGCTTCTTTTTCTAGCATTAACGTGCATCAATGCTCCAGAAAAGCAGCAATTTTATTACATCCCAGCTACCATACTCTGACTACTTCCTCAGATGTATTCTTTAGGCGTCAGATGATACGTGGCACGAAGCTACGTGATGTGGCCAGCGTACAGTGTACAGCGATTCTTGGTGATTTTAGTGTAAATATATATTAATTTGCACACTGAAGATAACAGGACTTCACATGAAGTACAGAGACCCTGATGTACAGTGTGTTTGTATGTATAGCGTGTCTGGATAAGAAGAGCCGGATAATGTTATGTTCATGTTAATATGCTAGCAGTGGGATTGAACCCTTTGGGGCAACATCCTCTAGGCTGATATCAGAGGGAACCCCCGCACGTCTTCGTCTCCCCAGGGAACTACAGCGGATGCAGGAAAGTCTTACGTTTTGCTAACTTCAAATCTCTCTCTCTTGTTTTAATGTCCCCCTCAAGACCAAAGCCATCAACAGGAAGCAGCCAATGCGCTACCAGATGGACAACTACGAGCAGCCGACCAGGCGGCTGATGAGACCCACGGAGACGGAGGATGTGGCTGTAAAGGTCAGGGTCAAAGTTCACGAGTTGGGGAATGGTTTGAAGGGGGGGTAAGGACAGAAAAAGAGTATGAACTCTCAAAGACACCAAGGACCTAACTACCAGTGGCCACGGTTAAAAGTTCGTTAAAAGTTCGGAAGATTTTAGACTCGTGTGCATTTCTTCTTTTTACAAACAAGGACTTGAGGAACAGTAGAAAACTTTGTCTTGATGTCAGACTTATTAACTCCCAAGAGTCTTTCCTATGTGAGAGGAGGTTAGACGCAGCACATTCAGGAGTGATGAACTCAGCTTCCCAAACTGCCGCCTGGCACTTTTACAGCCGCTCTCAGTGATAAAGTTTAAAGAGACCTTGAGGGATAGACAAGTTTAGTACACAGAGGGAAATGGAGATAGAAGAGAGGGGGCAGTTGACAAAAAATAGATTATTGTATAGATATATTATTTTGAAATTATTAATATTTTTTCAAACTACCTATACAGGTAGTATCTTTTATTTTACAGACTGATCAGACACATACACAATACGTATCACAAATAACATACAAAAAACTGCACAGTAATGAAGGAATATATCAAAATAATGTTGTCTGAGACCGTAGAATTTATTTAATCTACGTTAGATTTAAGGGATCTACGATAGATTTAAGGGTAATCTGGGTTACGCACCGCCTCTCCGGCAGTGTCCGGCTGCAAGCCCTTGTGTAAAGCATCTCTGGAGGATTCATAAATACAACCCCTTTGACCCTTGCGCCTTATTTTATGCGCCGTTTACCGAGCAAAATTGGAGTTGGACTTTAGACCATGCACTATAGGCCCTTTATCTCCTTGAACCAGCTTGATGGAAACTGCGTGGGTAGCGCTGACATGACGAATGACAATTTTGAAAAAAACATTTATCTTCTGCACCTCAGGGCCTCCCCAACAGAGACATTATCATATCTTTATGTCATCTCTTACTCTCATTAATAAACCTGGGGCATTCAGTTAATACATTTAGGAAATATGGGCTGTGATTATTACGCCCAAGTATTTAATTCCATTATGTTTCCACATGAATGGTGCATTACCCAAATCAGTACAAAAAGTATTAACATTAAGAGGTATTGCCTCACACTTGCTCCAGTTTATTCTGTATACATCAATCGCTCTGCTGATATTTCTGTGTTCATTACAAAACCGCCTCTTTCATCAAGCGTCATATTAGAAGGTCATTAGCTTTCACACATACACAGACTCGTAGGAGCTGCTCCCTAATACCATCATTTATTTAACTCTGTAAGCAGCTGTTTCATATCTGCACTGTTTGTACATCCGTGGGTCATTGGTGGGTGCGTGGAATCATACATGTGACGTCTGGTGCGTGCGTGTATGTTTGTGTACTCAGGAAGTGTAGGATTCACACGAGAATTCGCTGTCCCTTAAAGGGCCTTGTGAATGTGTCCAACATTTTCTCAGCCTGCTGCTCTTCCTGTCTCATCCCTGTGGAGTGACGCTACCGAGCAGACGGTGGTCCGCTAATTAGAAAGAGAGAGAGAGAGAGAGAGAGAGAGATGGGTTTTCCATCCTTAACACAGGTTTTGTTGTCAGTGGAGGATTTATCAGCTAATCAATTTAGGTATTTAATAATAAAAGAAAATCACTTTTCTTATACTTCACGTGGGCAAAAGTATATAGACACCCAAAATTATTTACATTAATATGCTGCTTTAACCGACGCCTCTCTTCTGGTTTCCATCCCAAAGGTGTTGGATGGGTTTGTGGTCAGGGCTCTGTGCCGGACGCTCAGATCCACGCCAAAAACATGAATCAGGAAAGTCAAGTCAATTTTATTTGTATTGACCAAAATCACAAATTCTCTCCTTTTTGACCCTTGCTTTGGATAGAAAAAAAAACCCTTTAATGAGTGTACAGAATATTTTAATTAATTAATTCAACCTTTATTTACACTCGAGAGGTCATAGAGGGACGACCCTCATTTAAAATGAAATCGTGTCAATTTCAAAAATAAAGAGAAGGAAAAACAAAGAGATATACAAACAGAAAAGAGGTAATACAATAATAAAATAATAAAAGCTATCAAAACTTTCTGATTAGGAAAAATATTTTGATAGATGAATTAGGATAATTAAAATATAATACAGTTATGTAAAACAATTACAAGTAGAGGTTGGGAGGTTTAAAAACAAATTTCTAAAATGTCCCTTGTTTTTTTTCCCCTTTAATTGTAGCAGTACGAGTCTAAACCTTCAACATGCAGGTTTTAAAATGTATTTATGTTGTATTTTCCAAGTGAGAAATACGCAGAGAAACAGGATGAGACTTGTTTTCATTTTGTGGTTATTTAATATGTGAAACTAATTTCAGTTTTTCATCCTAAGTGGTATTTAAAATAGCTGATGTTCAGGACCATTTCCTGCAGATTCTTACATTTTGTTTTAAATAATCATTCTTTGATTAATACAGCAGTGACCCCACATGTAACCCCATTATATTTATGATAACATATTCTCATGTTTCACTCCCCATTTTACGTATCTCCTCTCCACTTCCGCTCTCGTTCCCTCCCCCATCTTCTTTTTGATGCTATCAGATCTATCTGATGCTATCTTCCTTTACTGTTTATTCTCTTTAGCCATGACACCAATCTGTGATTTCCGATATTTGTTTATCAGTTGATTTAAGTACGATGCTGATGCCTGGCTATTGTTGGGGTTTAGTTATTACATAATCACTCAAAATCAAACAAAATGACCATCAAATCAATATTGTAATATTCATAACAGGAACCCTGTGCTCAGGGAACTTCTACATTTTAATATATACCTAACACATCTGATCTGATAGACTCACTTTAATGTTATGTCATCTCCTCTCACCCCTCAATGTCTAAACCACCAAAACTTAATTGGAACATGAGCTTCAAGTTCCTCTTGAGTATTTGCTTACAAAGGCCCGAAGATGTTTTTTTTTAATCTCTAATATGCCTTTTGGGATCTGTGTCATGGAGAGAAAGGAACAGTGGAGGAAAAGCTTGGGGGGTAGGGGAGGATTGTCAGATAAAATAAACTTAAAATAAACAAATAAATGCAACAGATGGGAGGAATGTAAACAGAGTCCGAGCAGGAAGCAGGGTGATAGATCACTGAAGAGGGATTAGATACCAACTAGGCCTGTTACATATTGCTCAGCTGTTGGACAGTGATCTCTTTCTCTGGGACATTTAATGATGCGATAGACTCATAAAGATGGTTGACCATATATTCGTTGGTCATTGTAGGTGGAGCTGGAATTTCTGACTTCATCCTTGCAATCTTACTTTGCAACCATCTAGTGAAGAAACTCACCAAAAAAAAGGACACAACGACATTTTTGCAAATTGCAGGAATATCCCAAGCTGTTTTCTATTTTTGAGACAAAAATATTTACTTATAGATACTTAGTAGATTCAATCCTTCCTTAACATTGACTTTTTTGTTTATTTTTACAACAGTTTGGATGTAATGTTATACATCCAGAAATTAAACACTGCAAGATTTTCACTGATTATGAATAAAGTTTTCGAAGTACAATGTTTTGTATAATTGTCCGATATCTTTAAATTGAATCACACAGAATGGGATTTTTAATAGTGGCTGGATTAGATGTCACAGTAAACCACACTATTGAGCCAGCATGAGCAATTATTAGATTATTAAATTAGGTAGATTTATTTTAGGCATGTAACAAATAATAATCAAATATGAACAGTAAACATATGCAGCAAATTCTAAATAAATGAATGTTATATGTCCCGAAAGGAGTAGGCGGTTATATGGTCCTACCGCTTTCTATAACTTAAGTAATGAACTCATCTTAATATAACAATATCGAGGACCCAGCACTGGCACACATAAATCTAATTGCAGCCATCATTAACGGTAATAGTTACATTAATGTTTGCATCTCATACAGTAGTGTCTTAATACACTGGATGGAAATATAAAACTGGGTGTCATCAGCGTAGAAATTTACATTCAATTAACGATATTGCCCCTAAACCTCCAAAATCTCATTGTTGTGAACTTTGACATAGTTCAACTTTAATACAGTGAGCTTCTGAGTGTATATTTAGTAAATATAACTGTGATATAATAAAAGGTTATTGGAAATTGTATTTTTATCATTTTTCTTCTTATCCAAATCGAGTTGTAAGGACTTTGATGCAAGTTTCGGATTTTTAGCTATATGAATAAAATTGACTTGACTGTGGGATATTTTATTCTAACCCTAATGATTATTCTACCATTTACCCTCTCATGAATACAGAAATGAGCATGGATCAGGACTTTGAAAAACTTAAAGAAATAACCGGACTGCAGCACCTGCCCCTCTTGTGTAATGGCGTTTTTTATTTCTCAGCGTACATTTAAATGAACTCTCCAGAACCTGAGAAATGCGTCACGGGATGACGTTTGTCATCGGTCCTACATACCACGAGCACAGTATGTGTCCTTTGTTAGTTATCACAGCAGCTCTCACACCAATGAACTCAAAGTTTCTTAAACTTTGGGTCAGGACATAAAATAGGTCATGTGCTCTTTACTCTGCTGGGTGTACACATAACAAGAAAACAGCACGTAGTCATGTGTTGCACAGTGAGACATCCACCGCAAAGACGTAATGAACCCACATTAGGAGTTATTTTTTGTTTAACCTTGTGACAAAGTCAGTGTGAAGCCTCTCAGCTATAGCAGAGACATGTTTGCATTGAATTTCTCTCTATTTTTGTTTAGGTGTGCAACGGATTCTTCACCTGGGGAAGCAACCTGTCCACGTTGTCGGACATCAACATCCGCATCCCCACAGGTAGGACTAACCATTCCACCAGACAATAAACTACCTACAACCAAGCTTAGGTTCAGTATTTCATCCAAATTTAAAGGAGCAATATGTAGCATTTGACGGCTAGAGTTTTAAAATGGGTAACGGCAGTCCAAATTCAAAACATTGGAGCCACAGCGTTAGCCTCTGACCAGTCGGAATCACTTCCGCGGCTGTGTGTCTCATATACCCGCTGTCTTGATAACCCAATTGCACACGGACTACGGAGAGATGTCAGAGACTTTACAAGTCGGGTAGAATCTAGCGTTAACGTTATCTCTGGTGATCCAGTTTATTAGCTTGCTTACATGGCTGCTGAAGGCTGTGTTAGCGTGCCAATTTGTTTCGTATGTGGCAACGGGGTGTTGAAATGGGCATTGGACGGGATCACCGGTCAAAACAAAAACAGACTTTACGGACCGGAATTAAAATGTCAAAGGAGAACATACTGTCTGTATCATTGTTGTCAGAGAAGCCAGTATTTCAATTCAGCATGTTTCCTTAATCTCTGATGACATATCATGGTCATTATATGATTTATTACAGTAAATATATTACATATTGGTGCTTTAAATTACATAAATATAAAATATATATTCATATAAATTAGAAAAATGTAGTAATACCATCCAGAAAATGTGATATAAATAAATTCATATAATAACTGAAGTCTAATCTACCTAAAGTCTATTATCTACCTACACAAATATCTGTGTAATTTTCTGTCACTGATGTTTTAAGCAGTTTTGAAAACTTGGTTTTATAGGTTATAAATCGGAGGTCTGTTTTTACTCTGTCGGTGATGCTAATTGGTGAAATTCACACTGTAAGAATGTTAAAATGTGAATGACGTGCTGTATAGTAGGAGTGTTACAGTAATGCTGCAGCGAAATACCAAGTCTCAGGAGATCAGTTCATGTTGAGGACGCTGCCAACAGATGGCCGTGTAGTATATCACTCACACTCACTTCCATCTTCCCCTGGGAAGTGACTCACTCGCTATCCCAGTCATGCTACTACTAAGAAAAACTAAGACAAGTTCTGGTGTAGATGTTATTTGGAGTAACTGTACGTGTTTCTGTGCTTGTATCTAAGGGACTATTTTACTGTGTGTTAGACTCTTAGACTTAAGGGTTCACTTTAAGCCTGCAGTGCTGGTGGTTAAATTTAGGAGATAAGCGGTGAAGTCATGGGAGGGATCGAATTTCAAGGATTTGTATGTGTGTGTTTGGTTTTTAAGAGCAAACATCAGGACTATCTTTTAGTTCATCTTGTACGTGTAAAGTTGAAGAAGGACTTTCATTTTTATTACACTTATTTTTTTATCAGACAGATTAGTAAGAGTTGAGTTGTTGACCCCACTTTTAGATCACAAAATTCTCACGACCCCGATGTGCGTTTGTCACGTTTTCATGTGGATTTGAGTATGACATCATTGTGCATTCATCATTCCTGCTAATCTCAATTTACAATTAGAGTTTAGAATATATTAAAATGTCTAATTAATAAGAAAGTTAATTCATAAGTCACATTTGAATATCAAGCAACCCCACGTAAGGATCCCACCCCAAAAGTTGACAAACCCTGCCATATAGTGTGTAGTATCTGTATCATCGTTCATTATATCGTAGGAGGACAACACCAACAATAACATCCTCAACCTTTTCCGTCTGTTCAGGTCAGCTGACTATGATTGTGGGCCAGGTGGGTTGTGGGAAATCCTCCCTGCTGCTGGCCATGCTCGGTGAGATGCAGACCATCGATGGAAGAGTCTACTGGAGCAAGTAAGACGTCGCAACAACACATTATACAACACAGTATCTCATGTCGTATGCAGGAATTTGCTGTACCTTCACCAGTTGTGAACAGTTGATTTCTTTTTATTTACCGCACACGATTAGGAAGAATGAAGATGCTGAATATGCACGGAAAGTATCTTTAAAGGGATAGTTTTGTTTTGAAGTGGGGTTGTATGAGGTAGATGTCAATGGGACATTTAGTGGAATATAAATTTTCATTAGCCATGTGAACAGCTTGTCTTTTTCGGAATGAGTGTTATATATTTTGTAATTGAGTCAATGACTCGTACTTTATAACAAGCCAATCCTCCTCTTCCTCTAACCATCATAGATGTCCCTCTTCGGTTGTTTTACCACCTTTTTTGTCAGATTATCCGGTAAATGCGAGACTAAAGGAGTTCTGTGATGGTATCTTGTCATGCTAATAAAACATCAGACCTCTTATGATAAAAATGAAGCATCTAAAATGACTTTTGCTGCCAGTTTTGATGAAAAAATAACATAGTAACTTGCACAAACTAGAGTAGCATGAGTGAGTAATAATAATACACTGACAATTTCCTGCTTTTGCGGTCTCATTAAGGAGGCATACACCTCAGTGAGACATCAAGACGTAGCAGGAAATTGTTAGTGTATTGAGATTAGTTGGACAACGTTGGTAGAAAATCACAGATTCTGGTCATACAACTTTGGTGTGTGTTTTAGAAGTTAGTGCAACGATAGGACTTTACCCATTTTTGAAAACTGATCTGAATATTTCTCTGAGGATCGACAGCTTGTTACTGTAAAGGTAGTATTATTATAGGGTGTTTGGAAGTGTATAACTGCGTCTTTTCTTCCCGGTATTCCTGCTTCTGTTGCTTCATTTTTTTCTTACAGGAAGTTTGAATTTCTATCAGACATCTGTGCTTTCTCTCAAGTTTACATTCCACGCTTTAAACGTCTTAGATCACAACACCTGTAGACTATAGATGCACATCTGTATTATAAGAGAATCTGTAGCCTCCTGGGCTGCACACTAAACTTTGCAGTGTGTATGGTGTGTGTTTGCATATCTGCACCTCTGTTCATGTGACTGTGTATATATGGATGTGTGTGTGTGTGTGTGTGTGTGTGTGTGTGTGTGGTTTCCTTGTCTTTACCTCCTGCCTTCTTGCCATATCAGGCTGCCTGTTTATGAGACGGTCCACGAGGGGAACATCAGGTACTTTCTTTCTGGTCCCCTTCTTCCTAAAACAATAATCATTCACACAGACTCTAAACACCCATATTTACTCTCCATTTGTCTCGTTTCCAGTGATTCATATCAAGCATTAGTAGCTTAAACCACCAATAACGCAGAACCTGACATCAACACATTCACCTGTGGTTCATCTTCTATAAAAGCATTAAGTAGTTCCATTTGTACCATTAGCTGTAGTGACACTTTCTATCTGTTGATGGTTCAGCCAAAGACATTAACAGTCAGGAATACACCCAGAAGTTTACACAAGTTCTGAGCCAGTAAGGGATGACAACATAGACATACAGTATATAGTTCACTAGCTACATACTGTATTTGTGATAATACTTTGGGCAAACAAACATAGTATGCATAGATATTTAAGAAAGACGAAACTTAGGACTTACAGTACAGTATACAGTGACCAGAAATATAGTTTATTATCATGTTAGGCCCAGTTTGGGTTTGATAACAGCCACCATAGCTAGCTTGCTAATTCCACATAACACTGGTTTATAGAAAATGAGCCTTACAGCGAGCTGGTGGCCAACCAGCAGAGGGACTGTTAGATGAGTTGAATTCAGATCGAATAAATTCAGATGGTTTTTCAAAGTAAAATATTTAAATGCTATGAATTCTGTGGTGTCTAAATTTCAACATTAAGTCTCTTATTTGATTCCATATAATAACCGGATGAAGGATTTTAATCATCTGGACATCTGGATTTTAAGTTATCAGAGAAACAAGCTGAGCAAATGTCAGCGGCAGCTCGGCTAGCAGCCCTTCTGAGACGTCCTGCGTCCACCGAACGGTGTCGGAGAAACACTGATTTTCAACGTGAAGCTGCTTTATTCAGTGTTTTAATCAGCGGGTCTGTTTGTTTTGGAGAGGAGGAGACCTCTGTGGTGAAATCCTCCTATTGTGCGTTTAAGATACTGTTAAAACAACTAATATATATAACGTTGACATCTTAAAATATGTCACTATTCAACCAGATTTAGTCCAGTTTTAAGGTGGACGTCCAGACATTTTTTAACCTGCAGATCATCAGGGTTGATATTTTCTGGTCACTGACAAAAGAAGGTTAGGTGTTATTGTGTAAAGGCCTACTGAATATACTTAATCCTTTAACCCAGAGCTTAATTATCACACCAACACACCCACATGTTCATAAAATATGAGACGTAGTCGAAGAAGCCACTAAACCTAATTATCACAGACAGACAATGACCGCATCACTTCCATGGCTCGTCCTCTCTGGGTGGGAAGGTTAATGTGATTAACAGTTGGCAGGCTAACATCATGTCTTCATTATCTGGGGTTTGGCATGAAAACAAGTCTCTTCCTCCCACTGTCCTCTCTTTCCATGTTTCCATGTCGTCTCTTTCATCAGGAGATAAGTTTGTTGCTCTCAGCTCTCTCTCTCTCTCTCTGTCTCTTTTATTACACATTTACATTCATATATACACAAATACACACTCAGTTGATTCCGGTAGACCGGTTCTAACTCAGTGACGTGACTTTGACAGTTGGACAGAGGAGTCTGACGAAGACATCAGGAGGTAGACGTTCTTCTTCCCGTTTCAGACCTGCCGTGACCCTTTGACCCCTCCTTCACCTCTCCTCCTTCTGCTGTCATCTGATTTAACTTTATTTTCCATCTTTACTCTCTTAGAAGAAAGTTCTGCACTCAAACTGATTTCTTTAAGGCTGTGTTGTTCATGGACACATACATATGGACTATAGTAGTTGTTACTTTTCTTATTTTTATGTATTTTTCACAGTACTGCAACGTTATACTACAGTTAGTCTGAAGTTTTGCGGATCTTTTTTTGTGTACAAACTAGGGCTGTCAAAGTTAACGCGATATTAACGCAAATTCTTTTTAACGCCACTAATTAATTAGAGTGAAGATACATTTGCATAAAGCAGCATATTTGTCCACCTCCATGTTGATAAGAGTATTAAATACTAAATAATCTCCCTTTAAGGTACATTTTGAACAGTTAAAAAATATCTGATTAATTTGCGATTAATCACGATTAACTATCATGCCATTAATCGAGATTAAATATTTTAATCGACTGACAGCCCTAATAAAATTTGTTTTTACCGTTTCTAGTTGTTTTAGTTTTATTATTATAATATTAATTTATATGTATTATAATAAACATTATCCATATTGCACCTTTCATACACAAAATGCAGCTCAAAGAGCTTTACAAAACAAAAAATGTATATATATTTACATACATTTCAAAAGAAGAGGGAAGTAAAATGATAAATAGTTAAATAATTCAATAAAATTAATAAAATATTTTAGTCTGTTTTATCTACGGATTTTGAAACTGCAAAGTTCAACTAGTCTTAGACAAACTCCTTAATGGTAATAGTGACATTGTGTAAATAAGAAGGTTTTCCACCGAGTTGAGCATCATGTTAATATGTGTGTGTTCAGGAACGACTCCATCAGCCTGTAGAGTGAACTATCTTCTGCTCATCGTTTTGCTCTTCTTCTGCCGTTGAGATGATTATTGGTTGGTTTTTGTTCCCTCTGATCCTGGTGTGGTTTGTGCTTTCACTGCTGGGAGTCATTGTCCTTATACTCAAACAAACAAACATGCTAATATAGATGTTTTATTTATGCTATTTACGCAGACATATAGGTCTACACATACATAAGTTTGTGTCTTTAATCATTCATGACCCTCACATAAGTGTTTTTATTCTTCAAGGCTTTTATACATTTGGTCTGAAGGGCCAGATGTTTACTACAGTGCATGATAAATGCAGATATTTTTATATATCACACTCAGAGAATGTATTTTTTTTTAGCAATGTCTACATTTCTCCTCTATGTTTTATTACTATGTGATATTTGAGACAATACAGTTGTAAAAAAAAATATGTTTATTGTTTGCTCCACAAGCACACATTTGTATTACATATTTATTTATGTTTGCAATAGTTCAAACGTGCAACAATCCTTTAATAATAACGACAGCAAGTTTTATTCCAGTGGAAGTTTCTTATATAACTGACAAAAGATCATAAATCCAGATTAAAGGGAAATGTCATCAAGTATGTTCTAACAGGATACAAAATCACATTTATCATATTAGAAATACTTTTGGAGCCAAAATCTATTTGAATTATTCTCTGTTTTTAAAATTATCCACAGGGGTCAGATCAAACTCCCAGCAACGTGCTACAGTTGTTGTTGTCCGTGTTGATGTTTTTATTTATGTTGTTGTTGTTGTTGTTGATTTTGCTGTTGTTGTTGATGATGTGCAGCTCATCATTAACCCGATCCACGATCGATATTTATCCCTCATATTTTTCATGTTGCGGTGGAGTTTGATATAATCCTCCCTCTCGTCCTCCCTTTTTTTAATGTTTGGGTGTCGCATTTATAAAGCTGGTTGGAACAGGAGTACTGATCTGATCACAGCTTTCCTAATAAATAGTTTTTAGGCACAATTTCCGAGCAAGAGATAAAAGCACAGTTAGTAGCCACGAGTTGAAATTGCAGTTGAATTTGTAAAAGGTTTAGTGTGGCTCCGGAAATATTTTGGGATGCAGATGATGGATAGAAATACTGAAAGATGAAGTAGATGTAATGAAATCGTATGAACTTGTATTCACTTGTGTTGCATAAAGAGCCCACAAAGACAGCACATAAAACAAGTTTAACAACATATGTGTGACGATAGAATGTTTTTGGACTTAAAAATACAAGTCCTTTCATCTTATTTGCACAAAGAGAGAGAGATTATAAAGTCATACATTTATGAGAAAAAACTCCTAAATTTATGAGAAAAAAATTTGAATATTATCTGAGATTAATGTCGTAAATTTACGAGAAAAAAATTGTTAATTCTCTGAGATTATAAAGTCATACATGTGAGAAAAAAATATAAAATATTCTCTGAGATTAAAGTGGTAAATTTACAAAAAAAACATGTTAATTCTCTGAGATTATAAAGTCATAAATTTGCGAGAAAAAAACTTGGATATTCTCTGAGATTAAAGTTTTAAATACGAGAAAAAACTCACAAATTTACGTTAAAAAAACGTGTTAATTCTGAGTTTATAAAGGCATAAATTTGCGAGAAAAAAACCTTTGACATTCTCTTGTCATTGAAGAAAATATAAAACAAATGCTTCTTTCACCTGAAATTAAAGGTTTATTCAAAATGTAATCACTAATTCATTGTTTAGCGTTTAAATAAAGAAACAGAATGTATCAAATGAGAAACTTTTAAAACAAAGTAAATAGCACTGCAATAAATCAACTCTATGTCGATCAGTACTCCTGCTCTTTAAAGCTTTATGAATACAGGACTAGTAGTACTTACTCGTCTTTTTGCCTCTTTTTTCCCATGATGCACCCAGCAAGAACAGATACTCTGTGGCCTACGCTACCCAGAAGTCCTGGCTGCTCAACGCTACAGTGGAGGAAAACATCACCTTTGGCAGCCCTTTCAATAAACAGAGGTAAAAAAACAAAAACAAAAAACACAATTAATGCCAATTTCAGGAGTGATTTTGTATTAATATCTTTGCTGTTTGGCTTCTTTTGGTGCTTTTAGCTTTGTAATATTTCAAAACTACCTTTATTGCCCACTGCCGTTTGAAGAAACTCACCTTTCAAGTTAGTTCACAATGTCAACCTCCTCTTTCTCACAGAATAATTGAAGCTTATACAAACACTTCAGTGCTGCAGGAATTAGAAAGACATTGAGGTCTTTTCTGATCTGAGGTTTATCTGTGATGACGGCGTTTATGTTTATTTCAGGTATAAGGCCGTGATAGACGCCTGCTCTCTGCAGCCAGACATCGACCTGCTGCCTTTTGGAGACCAGACTGAGATTGGAGAGAGGGTTTGCACATGTTTTATTTAGCATTATTACATTGTTAGGTTGAATAAATTAATGCAGTATCTTTCAAATCAACCCTGAGAAGTTGGATATTCTGCAAAGACGGGATCTTTCGGTACTGTTCTGATATGTTTTTTTGTGTGTTGCTGTGATTCAGGGCATCAACCTGAGTGGAGGTCAGAGACAGAGAATCTGTGTGGCCAGAGCTCTCTACCAGAACACCAACATCGTCTTCTTGGTGAGCTAAACCTCCTACAAATATACTAAAAGATTGCAGATACTAGTGGCGTTCTCTCTATGTATGTATGTATGCAATAACACTTCTGTTTTTCCAGTTCACACAAGCGATCTTGAGTGTTTATATTGAGGGCAATTTTCTGATTTCTATTACCCATTATTATGATTATTCCTGAACACATTTTAACGTCAAATACTTTCTGTATTACAAGCTGAATTAGATTAATGTCCACCACCCTCTCTTCACATCCGAACCCTACATGTCTTTATGATTGATTGCATGATACAACACGTCGGCCTCTGGGATGAGGAGGTGTCTCTGCTGTCATGTGTTTATCTTTCCGAGTGGTTGCCTCATTTCCTGTTGCCACCGCGAGCTTTAATTGGTTATGGAGCATACATTCCACATTAAAAGCCATCAGTGTCATTCTTTCACACACTCATCACTCTCTGTAATGTCCAGAGTGGTCATTTGTGAAACTGTATATGCATAATAATGTTCTCATTAATTAACGTTATTTCAGAAAAGTGAAAGTGCAGCTCCTCATATCTGATCGCAGGATTGAATTATCATAAAATACATAAAACGATCATAACAAGAACTCCATTATCACTCTATAGCACCGAGACACACCCAGCGAGATGGACATTAAGGGAACAAAACACACATTTACAATTATGTCAACATCATATGATCAAGTGAATATAAACAGTCAGGAAATCTAATTATTCCAGTGATAAACGGATGATAACTCACAGAGACATGGAGATAGTTTTTAGCTTTACAATTAGTATGTTTAATATTAGTTTACTTCATGATTCTGATGGAAACTCCTACACCGCCCTACAAAGTCTGTCGCTGAGTAAGTGAGTGAAGAAGTTACAGGATTGGTCGGCCGACTGTTGGAGTTTCCTCATTGGCTGTTGCTCTTTCAAAATGAAAAGGCGGAGAACAGTTCTGTATTTACGTTTTCTGGGGAGCGTGTCAGCGAACGATTGTATAATTACGTAGTGCTGTTGATGTGCATGTGCTATTGTTTATGTTCGTTTAAGTTACGCTTGTTATGCTTCGCATTGTTTTACCGTGCATTCACACCAAGAGCGCCAGAAACGCTGCTTTGTACATGTTGTGGAAGCCCCAGATATGTCAGAAAACCAAATGCCGTTGTGTCTGGGTTCATAACGTCACCCGGCAGCAAGTTGTAGTTACATACTGTATCTGTTTTTTTATGATTTTCTAGAGTTAAAAATGTTGTTCCTCAACTTTTTTTTAATTTTTTTTTAAAAATGTTTTTTTTTTTTTTTTAACCTTTATTTAACCAGGTAAAATCAATTGAGAACCAATTCTCATTTACAATGATGACCTAGCCAAGAGGCAACAGCAGTAGTATAAAGACACAGTCCACACAAGCGACACAAACAACACAGATACAGTACAGTATGACAAACATATGGCATGCCAAGACATGAGAAAATGGCTAAAAACAGCGTAAATAGGTCAGAAATTAATACACTATGTACAAAAAAGGATGGATTACCGAAATGCAGAAGTGTCTGATTTTTCATTGCTGCTCTCTCTCTCTCTCTGTCTCGTGTCTCGCAGGACGATCCGTTCTCCGCGCTGGACATCCACCTCAGCGATCACCTGATGCAGGAAGGAATCCTCAAGTTTCTGCAGGACGATAAACGGACCGTCGTCCTGGTCACCCACAAACTGCAGTACCTCATACACGCAGACTGGGTCAGAACCCTAAACCCCTACGTCAATACCCAAAATAAATGACTGTACTATTCTATTTAATCTAGTTAAGCCTCAACTTCTTTTGTTTTGTGTCCAGATTATAGCGATGAAGGACGGCTCTGTGCTAAGAGAGGGAACTCTGAAGGACATTCAGACTCATGACATCGAGCTTTATGATCACTGGAAGACCCTGATGAACAGACAAGACCACGGCCTGGAGAAGGTAACGGGACGTGGTTTCAGCTTAGGATATAAATAACAGCATCTCCTCCTAACCTCCTAACTAACTCTAATGTGATGTTTCTATTGTGTCTCTGTGTTTAGGACGTACAGCAGGACAGTCAAACAACACTAGAGAGGAAAACGCTGAGGAGAGCGTTTTACTCCAGAGAGACCAAGAACCAAATGGACGACGAGGACGAAGGTAACGGATTCAAATAGATTAAATGATGTTTTTGTGCAACATTTGATTTGAATCATATGTCATATATTTAATACCTGATCCTTTGTCCTATCAGAGGAAGAAGAGGAGGAGGAAGATGATGACAACATGTCCACAACCACTAACAGAAGATCAAAGATCCCGTGGAGGGTAATCCATCTGTATAGCTGCACAAACCCATCACAGAGAGCTGTTCTCCAAACATAATATTAAATTAAAATATTATTAGCTATGACAAAGGAAACTACTAGCCCTAAATAAGTAGCAGGACTTATTAGATTTTTGTTTTGCTCGATTAATACTACTTTACCTAACCGAGAAATCTAGATACAATAATATAATACACTTTATTTATGTGGCACTTTTTGAAACAAAGTGCTTTTAACAAAACACCAGAAGTATTTTAAATAATAAAGGATACAAAATGAGAACGCAAGCAATCGAATTAATCAATAATCTGCCGTGTTAAAGACATTACATCTACTTAATATCTACTATTAAAACAACTACATTTTGAATTCATCCATCTGTTGTAATGACCTCGTCTCCCTCAGGTGTGCTGGTGCTACATGTCCTCCGGTGGCTTCTTCATGGTCTTCCTCATGGTGTCCTCTAAACTTCTCAAGCACTCCGTCATCGTCGCCATCGACTACTGGTTGGCTCTCTGGACTTCCTCCAAAACCGATCACATTGCTCCTGCGGCGGGAACAAACTCGTCTTATGGGACCAGTCTGGCTAACGCCACCACTCCTGGGGCCGAGGTATACAGGCTTTTAAAACATTATGGAACCCTTTTGCAAAAAGTGGATATAGAGCAAAGAATATAAATAATAATAATAATAGAAAATGGGAAACATATTAAGAGCATGTAATGCTATGCTATGAGTCATTAAACATACATAAATTAGAATTTCACCTCTATAACGAAATGTGAAATAATATTGACACAAAATAAAAACATGCAAATATATAAAAAAAAAATACCAGGAAATTAAACAATATGAATTGCATGACATTTCCAGAAAAGAAATCAATGATTTGACACAAAAATGGTCCTCCAGAGTTTGACATCGGTCTGTTATAAAGACATATTTTACATGTTTTTTTCTGACAGAGCGACTCCTACTATCTGCCCGTGTTCATCATCCTGTGTGCGGCAGGAATCACGTTATGCCTCATCACCTCCCTCACCGTGGAGTTTCTGGGTCTCAATGCCGCCACCAACCTGCATCACAACCTGCTCAACAAGATCATCCACGCTCCCATCAGGTGACGCCTCCGCATCTTTATCCTCTCAAAGGATAAAAGACTGTATAGCACTGTGAACACGAGTCCCGTCTCCTAGGAAACAAGCGATTGCACTTGACCTGGTTTTCTGTCTCTGTGACTGCTGAGCGGGCTTTTTCCGATGCTTTTAGTTAGTAAGTAACCACAATGAACTAAGTACAGAAGCAGTGCGGTCTCTCTCTCCGCCTGTCTCTCTCTTTCTTGGGGGAAGGAAAGGTCAGGTAGTGGGTTACATAACCTTTTTTTTTAAATGTCAGAGCTGGAGTAAAACATCCTAAATAAATAATAATAATAATAATAATAAGTTTATTTGTATAGCACTTTTCAAGCACAAAGTGCTTTCCAAGGCAATTCATATTATATACAACACAATACACT
>CAKALG010039328.1:0-12613 GCA_916700815.1 Helicolenus hilgendorfi
GGGATGAGGTGGGTGAGTTTTCTTAAGGTGCAGAGTGTGGAAAGAGGGTGAGTCAAGCAAAACTGAAGGTAAAGGGAGAGGAGGTATGTGATGACACATGAAGAGGAGTAGAAAGAGAGTGGAGGGAAGATGGAGGGTATGCCATTCTCCATCTACCCTCTCAGTGATATTGACAGGTTCTTATGCAGGAGCCTCCTGTGTAAATCAACAGTGTTGTATTTAACATTTTTTGTACTTTCTTTGTTACATTTATTGGGATCTATTAGCAAAAATGGAATATAATATTCATAACTATGTTTTCATTCATGTTCAATCACCTGAAACTATGAATCATTGTGTTTTCATTAGCTTAGAATGAGCCCTTCATATCTAAATAGGGAGCGGATCCTCTTCACGGAGTCCGCCATGTTGCTCCGCCATGTTTCTACAGTAGCACAGACTTCTGTTGCTCCTAAAGTAGTGTTGTTATGGTAAGGATGGCCTCTGAGCGAGGCGAACGGCGTGAAAAAATCTCACATACTGTTTTAGCGTTTTATTCTTTGTTTTTGTTTTTTTCTTCTTCTTCTTTTTTTTTTTGTTTTTACTTTTGGACAGAGCCAGGCTAGCTGTTTCCTTATGATGCCAGTTTGTGCTAAGCTAAGCCTCATATTTAATTGACCCACACAAGAGTGGTATCGATCTTCTCGTCTAATTCTGAGCAAGAAAGCTAATATGTTTTTCCAAATGTCAAACTTTTCCTTAAATCAGATAAAATCTTGCTCTAATATTTTGATAAATTCACCTGACGTTCTCTGATTCAGTGCTATTTGCTGGAAATGAACTTTTCCAAGTCACAATCACAGATCAACAAATACTGTACCTCCTTTGTTGTTGATTTGACAGGCCCGAGCCTTGTCTTCCTGAACCACAGGGAGCTAATGAGAGCTAATAGGTGTCCGCAGGCTTGAGGGACAATGAGCAGTTCAACTACATGCTGGGATAAAATAGATCAGAGGCGGGACCCTGTCATCTTGTGTCAGTCACTGGCTGATGTACAACGGCCCCTGGTCACAATTAGAGTCCTGTGTGCTGTGTGTGCAAGTATGAGCAAATGCACATGCCTATTATTAACCCTTAACCCCCCACCGAGAGCTGGCAGGGAGCTCTTAGCTTTTAATGTCAACGTGTGTTTACTTGAATCTTTCCTCCGCAGGGGCAAACGCTGCCCGTCAGCGTGACATGTCAGGACTGAGAAAAGACCCTCTACAATGGGCATCAATGCTCAGTGGAACAGAAAACAGTATCTTGCTGTATGCTGCACTGAAGACTGCTCTCAGTGACACATGAGCGCACAAATAACTGAGTGCTGAACCATAGAGAATGATCTATTTGACCCTAGCTGCTTTGAAATGTTGTGGCACTTCACCTCGCAGTATTTGATGTATCAAAAGTCAGTGTGTGAATGATTGTTGACAAGCTGTGCTGTCTTTACAGCTCTCTAGTTCCCTCTTCTGGTAAGCAGATTTACCATTAACATCACGTAAATAATGATAATATCACTCACAACACAACTACATAATGACCTTCTGCTATACCATAGCGCTCATGAGCATTTACCTTCAGAATCCCTGTGGGTCCTAAACTGTCTCTCACTACCGTATTCTGGTCACATCGTGGTACTTACAAGCTATGTAAAGTAAAATGAAGCAGAGGCATTCATCCAATGACGTTCTTAGACTACATGTTGCAGATAATTGGGTAAAACCTTATTCTATTGCAGCCTTGAACAGGGAAACAATATCACCACTAACTTAGGGATACTTGCTGTTTCCAGTGAACTGATACTTGCAGCATGACTACTAGTGTAGACTCACACAGAGCCATTAATCAACACTCATGATGAAGACAACAATGGTAATTTAATTACGGTATTTAACTCCATGTGCTCTTTTTTTTAAAGGTGTCTTTCCTGTTCAGAGTGCTGAATGGCTTCCAGGAGGTGAAGTGTTCCTGTTTTTATCAACTGTCACTGAATTTGCATTTTTTTTTTTTTAGTTCCTACATGGACTAGACCAGTGGTTCCCAACATAGGGGTTGAGACCCCTACGAGGGGTCATGAGCTGAATCTACGGGGTTGTGAGGTGATTACAAATCTAATTTCTGCAACACAATGTTCTTTATTTTTCAGACTTTTCTTTAATCTTTGCTATTTTCTTGTGAAATACTGGATATGTTTTATCTCCTTGCTCCTCAAAAAGTAAAAAACAATAGTCTAATAAGAAAATATCTGGCTTGATTGAACTGCTAACAGTCAGAAGCAGATGTTGCTTCGTATTAAGGGGTCACAAGTGAGTATTTTGACTGATATTGCAATTGCGATATTACATGGAATTCTCATTTTCATTGAAAATTATATTAAAATGATTATGGTATGATTTCTGTGGGGATCTCTAACAAAGAAAGATGTTTTATTAAGTCTGTATAATATGATGTGTAGGCCAGGACATCTCTGCAGCAACACAATATTTAATTTAAAATAGTATTTTGACACACATTTCGAATTTAACATTATTGCGCCTCCTGCGATTTGAAAATTGCTGTAGGCCATATTGCGATTCTGGTTCAAATTTGGTTAATTGTAGCTCTACCCTGGACTAGACTACATCCAAAAAATGTCCCATCTGCATTTCATAACATATTACAGATTAGTTTTAACTAGGCAATCAATCGCATTATTGTCCATACTTAATCGCAATTAATCACAAACGAATCACACTTTTATCTGTTCAAAATGTACCTTAAAGGGAGATTTATATTTAATACTCTTATCAACATGGGAGTGGGCAAATATGTTTTGCAAACATTTGTATATATTTATTATTGGAAATCAATAACAACGCAAAATAATGGCAAATATTGTCCAGAAACCCTCACAGGTACTGCATTAAGCATAAAAATATGCTTGAATCATAACATGGCAAACTGGAGTCCAACAGGCAACAACAGCTGTCAGTGTGTCAGTGTGCTGACTTGACTATGACTTGCCCCAAACTGCATGTGATTATCATAAAGTGGGCATGTCTGTAAAGGGGAGACTCGTGGATACCAATAGAACCCATTTTCATTCACAAATCTTGAGGTCAGAGGTCAAGGGGACCCCTTTGAAAATGGCCATGACAGTTTTATCTCGACAAAACGAAAGTTTGTTGCGTTATTTAGCCTCCTTCGCGACAGGCTAGTATGATATGGTGGGTACCAATGTGTCATATGATGTCAGTATCTTCACTCTCCCTCTAAAACTGAGCCTGCTACAACCTCTGAAAGATCGAATTTAGTTAATTTGTTAAAGAAATTAGTGGTAATAAAACGAATTTGTGCTAACGCCTTATTATTATTATTAATTTTGACAGCCTTAGTTTTAACATACAAGTTCACTTCACTCAAATAAAGCCATTTTGAATTCTGACTGTAATAAGATTGTCTATACTCTCCTGCATTGATGCTAGTATGCGGGCTGAAAGGTTAAGAGTTTGTTGGTTGGTTTGTATGTGCAGAGCAGCAGAGGAGAGGATGCTGACTGGGAGCAGGAGGGGGATTTGGCAGCAAGGTGTTGGAAGGTAAAGCCAGAGCAGACCAGGCTGATCGGCCTGCAGCCAGCACACGTGTGATAGCAGAACCTTGTGTTCTATACAGAGCAGGTGCAGAGGCCTTGTCTCTTCTCTTTTCATCCATCCCTCTCTCAGCTTGGCTCTTTGTCTTCCAGGCGATGCACTCCTCCCGGTCTCTCTCTCTCTGTCCATCTCTCCATTTCCGTCCCTGCACCTCCTGGCTCTCCCACCCTTAACCCACCCACCACCTCACACACACCCTGTATCATACTTCATTTGCTCCAGATAACACATCAGCTTCAACGCCCATCCACAAACTCTGTCACCATGATGCCCACAGATGGCAACTTCCTGTGGTCCTGCCCAGTGATTGGTGGAGAGACTTCCAAACAGAGAACAGCTGGTGAGGGATGATATATCACTGAGCGTTTGCACTTTCATTTTCAGGGTTGTCTTGTTAATGCTCCCAATCCAGCATCTGGCAGGAAATAGACACAAAGGCAGAGAGAGGGAGAGAACAACCTGTTCTTTGGCAGACCTTAACAAAAGGCTGACACATGTCTGATGAACACACAGAGAGCCGCAATAGAACAGACAGAGCTGCCGTGAATATGAACGAAAGACGCTTGACGCAAGTATAACAAAGACTAGATAAGAGGATGTGAACATTTTCTAAAACAGCATTAAAAAGTTGCAATGGAAAAATATTGTTTGTCATCTTTGTACCATAAAGGATAGATTACTCAAAACTGTAATTGTGTTTTAGTCGTTCTTGGAGAAAGATGTTTAATATTTTTTTTTTTATCATACATTACGCTCTGATTTAGCTCAAAGATGGATGCCCATAGGGGATTTCTTTTGTGCATTCACTGAATGATAGCGTAGCGTACTTCTGACCGTTCTCGTCCAGACGAATAATCAGGTCTGAACACAGCGAATGGACCACATATTCTGTTTAACGCAGTAACCCAGTAAATCAAAATTCACAACAAAATATGACATTTTGTAACATTTTCTGTGGTGCATACTCTTTTAATGCAGTCACAGCTACGTGTTTATAGAGTATTTTACAAGTTCGAACGGGGCTCAGCCAGTCATAATCAAGGACTGGAACTATCTGTTTTATAATTTTTCATTTTACCGAGACTGTTTTATGGCATACTATATTATTACTTTTTTTTACGTTTTTATGGCATTTTTTGTTACTTTTTTGGATTTTTTTATTGCATTTTTAAGACATTTTTGTGACATTTTTATGGCATACTATAATATACTCTGGCTTTTTATGACATTTTTTACATTTCTATAGTATACTTTGACTTTTTTTATTAATTTTTATAACACTTGTTTATAGCATGCTATACTATGACATTTTTGTGACATACACATACTGCAGTATGATATTTTTATGGCATGCTATCCGAAACATTTTTTAAACTTTTTATGGCATACTATATTATGACATTTTTGGACATTTTTATTGCATTTGCTATTACTTTTTTATAAATAATGGCATTTTTATAACATTTCTTTGTGACATTTATATGGCATGCTATAATGTACTATGCCCTTTTATGACATACTATATTATGGTGGTGGTGGTAGAGGGGGGAGAGGGGTTGACCTGGATATTTGCATGCGACAGGTACACAAAGGTCATCTGGTTGGTGATGAGTCTGCATACAGACGGGAGGTTGAACAGCGGGCCCTCTGATGTGGTCACAACAACCTGGAGAACACTGCACTTCAGGATGAACCCCCCTACACTGCCCCATCACACTTCTGAAGGCTGTGGAAGCCTTTAAGTTTCTGTGATTTCTCATTTTGCAGCTAGACAGTACACTACAAGATGTTTCTGAAAACATTTGAGGCAAGAAATAGGCATTACAGTAACAGAATATTGATTCATATTTGATCAGCGCTGCCTAGTTTGACCGTTTGATCGGAGTTTGCGAGTGATTGACAGCTGCTCATAGACGGCGGGCTCCAGCTCGGCTCTGATTGGTTCTTCTCCTTCGGTCTGTGAAATCTTGCAGATGCCATTCGGAGCATCGGAGGACACACAGGCACATGATTTTTTTCAGATTTCCTGTCTCACACACTACTGTCAGGATATAGTATAGACAGTAGTGCATGAGTATATAGAATAGTATAGAGAGTTTTATAAAAATAACTTTTTTTAAATCACATTTTCTCCAAATTCTACTTACTGTTGCTTTAAGGTGACAATGTATTAAGGATCAAATGTCTAGTCTAGAAAACAGTAGATGTGTTCATTTGATTGTAAAGTGTTGTATATTTGCAGGGGCTGTTGCAAAAACCAAGCAGAGTTAAAAACAAGAAGATGTTTACAAAAAAAATGCCACCACAGAAACACGGTAAGTTTTATATTTAGTTTCTCTGTTTATTGCATATTCTTTTTATTCTTAAAACTGTGAATCTTTGCACATCTCCTAGAATATATGTTTGCCTGCCAAGCTCATTCATTTAAAATAGTAGGCCTACTTTTTAAGTATTTTTTGATGTATTTTTCTCTATTCTACATTTACTTTTCTTGTTTATGCAGTAAAACACCAAAGTAAATTCCTTGTACATGGCAATACATTTTTATGTGGAGTGAATGTAATGAGTCTGCCACTTCACTGCCCACGCTGTTTTTGATGTTGTCAATGCCTTACCTTAACCATCTCGCGAGAGTCAGCTGTCAGCCCACCGGGTGCACTGAATGTCCCAATCACAGCACCCTCGTGTTTCAATGGCGTTTGTGGACCAGGACCTGACATATTTGGGATGTTTTTCTTAATATATTTAAGTTTAAATGATTGACGCTTCTGTCTGTACTTCGGTATGAGGATTATAACACATATTTAAATGTTTTCTTAATGTATTTAAGTCTAAATCATTGACGTTTCTGTCTGGTATGAGGAGAAACAACAGCATTCCCCAGCAGATCTCTTGGCAGTACATGGTAAGCATCCATCCAGTGTTTGGCTTTCTATACTGTGGGTTTGAGGGACTATGTTTGTGTGGTTAAAGTCACTTAACGAGGAGTTTTCAAAGTCTGTAATGTATATTATTATTTTATAAAAAAATGTTATAATATAGTATGCTAAAAAATCTCAAGAAAAACATAGTATAGTATGTTGAACAAAATATCATAAAAAAGTCATAGTATAGTATGTCGAAAAAAAAACAATGTAATAGTATAGTATGTCGGAAAAAAACAATATAGTATGTCGAAAAAAAAGTCATAAAATGTCATAGTATAGAATGTCGAAAAAACCCGTCATAGTATGTAGAAAAAAAAAATCATAGATGTCAGTGATATCAATGTGCTCTGTGCACATTGATATTAAAGTCATTAAACGGGTATCTTGCAGGAAAGTAGATGATCTGAGAGGCAAAATATCAAGGGAGTTAAGTAAAAAACAAAACAAAAATTCATTTAACATTAGTCTAACATAGTTTTAGTTTTAATAATTTTCCATGTTTTATCATGTATGAAAAGACCCTAAATAAACATTGTAAGAGGATTACTTACGTAAAAATAGTAACAGTATAATTAACAGCATTTGTATAGAAAGATACTAGCATCATACAAAACTAAAAAACCTAAGGAGGTTAAATAATGCTCCAAATGTCATGGCCATTTTCAAATGGGTCCCTTAACCTTTGACCTCAGGATATGTGAATGAAAATGGGTTTTATGGGTACCCACGAGTCTCCCTTTACAGACATGCCCACTTTATGATAATCACATGCTGTTTGGGGCAAGTCACTGTCAAGTCAGCACACTGACAGCTGTTGTTGCCTGTTGGGCTTGAGTTTGCCACCTTATGATTTTTTTTCATATTAAATGCAGTACCTGTAAGGGCTTTTGGACAATGTTTGTCATTGTTTTGTGTTGTTTCCAATAATAATTTTCATATTTGCCCACTCCCATGTTGATAAAAGTATTAAATACCTGATAAATCTTTATTTAAGGTACATTTTGAACAGATAAAAAATGTGCGATAAATTTGCGATTGATTGGTATTAAATATATGTTACATTTTATATTAATCTTTTGATAGCCCTAGTTTCCACTATGCTATAGTATGACTTCTTTTTTTGACATTTTTCAACATATATAATTACTTTTTTTTCTCGACATACTATACTATTACTTTTTTTTGGACATACTACTATAACGTTTTATGAAATTTTTAGGAAATTTTAAAGGTATACAAATCATGAATGTTTTTATGACATAGTAATACTATGAAAATTTTTCATGGCATACTATGACTTTTTCAATCTTTTTCATGGCATGTTTTACTATGACATTTTTATGAAATATTCATGGCAGACTATAATATAACTTTTTGTGCCATATTATACCAAGGGTTCAGAACTGGAGTTGGTGTTGAGGTCTTGAATTAAAAGGTATTAAATTTAACTTATGGATTCCTGCATATACCCTGCTATAGGTCTCGCTGTTAACGGAAAAGAGAACTATACACTTTCAACACCAGAGGGAGCCATTTCGAACAAAATGGATCACAAGACCTTATGGTATGGTGGACATGCAAAATTGTAATATCTCAACACACTGGTGTGATTGAATGAAGAATGCAGATTCACAAAAACAACAACCTTTAATACCTGGTGTCACAGTGTTAGTGGAACTGTAGATATACTGAAATGCTGAGTCTAAGTACAGAACTGATCCAAATATGCCATTTTACAATGTTTATCTTTGTATCACCCAGGTCAATTAACTTTCAATTACTGCCTTAACTAGAGACATTGTTTACCATCTCTAAATACAGAAGTCTGGCATAGAGACAGCATTCCCTCAGACAATAATCCACTTACTGAGGTGACTGATTGAAATTTAATTGACCAATCAGGTCTGAAGAATTAAAGAATTCTTAAAACAGATAATGCAAATACAACAATCTATGATGTAAAACAGGTGTATAAAAAAGAATCAACAAAAAAGTAACAGACACATGAAGCCAACCTGCTGAATTAAGGAAGGCCGACCAACGCTGTATATCATATGGCTGAACATCAAAACATATTTTTCCAAACTAAAATAAAAAAACAGACAGCTGAGTGATAGCGCTACCATTCCAAAGATCTTTAGAGGCTACTTATTTAACATGTAGAAGTCAGAGAAAAATCATGCAGCTTCATCTCTTGACACAACCGGTTATAAAATATAAATTGCTGCTCGTAACCAAACTTGATCTTAGGATAGTTGCGAAGTAGATCTTGAGCTTTTGTAAAATAAACTTGACCTTGCTTCTCATTTGAGGGCCAAATCTTAGAAGCAAGCCCTTAACACGGTCAAACTGTCCTATTCAAACACCTGTGCTGATGTTTCATCTGCTTAAGGGGTTATATAGGCCTTTATATTGAGCCCTGACAAGTCTCTAGTGTAGAAAACAATATGCAATTCGACACTGCAGTGATTGTAATGTTTGCTGTTTGGCCCTTTTATGTTTGTTGCATAATACAGTATCTACCTGTTTAGTGGTGTCAGCAAACATAGGTAAAGGAGAATGTTGTGTAAAAAAGAAATAAATGGAAGTGGCGATGATTTTGTTCGACTTTAGTTTGTGCCTACTCAAGACTTTGATGATAGTTTTGTGTTTAAATGAATATTTTTGCACTATTTGAAATTAATCTTTATCCTGGTGATATCAGAGCCCTGGCAACATTAAATTGTGAAACCCCTTAAAAAGTACAGGTGCAATCTCTCATATGTATTGACTTTTCTATTGAGTAGACATTGACTTCAGTTGCTAAACTCCTCTGTTAAACACAGCAGGCACCATACCACACACGTCACAGATCATATCAAGAAGTAAAACAATGAAACCCATATACAGTGCAGCGTTTACATAAAGAAGCATTAAAATAGTTTTCCACCCTGTAAAAACTGTTAATACATTACAAATACATGGTCAAAATGCACATACAGTAGACAGCTCCGTTTCCTTATCCCTTCCAGGAAATCTGCTTGGCACGATTGTCATAAAAACAACAAAAGCTTGAGGGATTTAACTATGTTTGGGGAAAGCACCAAACTTCAAAAGTAGAAAATTGGACTGGCTTTGATATCAAATTATCACGCTCATACAGTAGGTGAGGTCAGCGAAAGCAACAAAGGCTACAGGTAAGGTAGTCAAAATTGAAGGCTACTAATAATTAGGATTCTCCTACTCGATATCGGAGCTAAATTTATGACAACTGGAGTGAGTTGCAGATTAGCTACTGTTGTTAACTATTGATCGACATTTTTGGTAACTGTAGCCACACTTCTTATGAAATGCTACATAAACACTGGTAAATTACACCAGAGGGAAGGGGAAAGTAAGCAGTAGTAAATGGCTTATTCAAAACATCTGAATGGCTATGCATGGTAACAAAAACATGATTCGACAGAACACACTGAAATAATTTGTTTATAACAAAATGGTTTCAACCTTTGTTCCTTTACGAACTTAACACAGATTCACTTTTTTTGTGAAGCTGAGACATTAACAAATGAAAAATGGCAAAACGCTGTCCTGGTTTTCAAACTCACAAACTTTTAAACATAGCTAAAAGACAGTTAAGAGCAACACAAAAGAGGAAAATAAGACGGATAGTTTCTAAATAACTCCCTGATTAAATAAAGCCATGATATGCGCGTACGTATATGGTGACATTCTGCAGCTTTCACTAGATAAACCTACTCATGACATACAGTTGATTATGACCAATCAATAGCCTCTTAAGAATGGTAATGTACAAACTTGCATAGATAAAGTGATATAGTATAGAGCAGCTTCTTAATTGTGTGCCCAAAAACGGATCATTCTTTTTTATTTACTCTATAGGCTTTACTAATGCCCCTTGCAGGGAATAGCTGCTTGTTGTTGGAGGTCTAACCACCAACAAAACAAAACATCGACACTCGGACCACTAACATATGCAAGTTTGCAAGTCGGGCAGGTATTTTTTAAGTCTCAAAGCGCGGGAGATCTGAGGCCTGTACTACGAAGCGAGTTCAACATACCCAGGGTATCTTCTCGTTATCTGGTTTAACTAACCTTAACTGCAATCACGTAAAAGAGGCGGTGTTTGCAGCATATGACCAATCATGGACAAATCTACAGTCAGCACAGCGGCACATTTTACAAAAGAAAAGTAAACTATATTAGACAAATACAAAGAAGTTAAACACATAATCTAGACTAAATTGCCCATGTGTGAATGCGTAAATTAACAGATTTATATTTGTCTAGATGGGGCAGTGATATGTAAATAGCTTTCAAAACAGGAATACGGCAGCCTACATTATGCTATTGTTAATGATGTGGCGTGCATGACTATTTCAGCCTTCTTTCAGCTGCATCCCCGACTGCGGTGGTACGAAACAGACTTGGGAGCAAGTAAAAAAATAAAAATATAAAAGCATAAATCCAGCTGTCCTTCCTGCATTTGTCAGTTTAAACTGTGTTGCTTTCAGCCTGCATTATGACTTAAAACTTCTTTGTATTTGTGTAATATTATCATACCATCTGCGCACCAATCTTTTATTGGCAGTAGGCTTTTATACGAGTTGATCTCTTATCAGGAACTTAACCTGCTGCAGAGCAGGTTAGCTGTTCAGCATAAGTTACCATGGCGATCTACCCCGGTAAGAAGCGATCCACCGTCGTAGGAGTGAAAAACCTGGGTTAACCTTGAAGTTACCTGGCTAACCCCAAATCCTGCTTCGTTTTACAGGCCTCAGATCGGAGTTAAGCTTCAGATCGTTGATGATGATGCAGCTCTCCTGCTCAAAAAGACTTAGGAAATACAGGCCCCAGGTCACACAAAACATCAGGTTAGGACAGTTTTTTGTACAGTATGGCTATTAACAGTGTGGCATATGGATGACATCATAGAATCATTGAATATAAAGGGCTTCACTGACTGTTTGTAATGCTGTTAAACATGCTTTCCCTGGGATTATTTGGACTTTGACTCTTTTTAATGCACAGGGGGACATGCCTGATTTTGGCTCTTCTCAATTTAAGGCTATTCATTCTTATTTGGCTAAACCACCACCTGGGGGACTGAGAATTACAGGAGTGACATCTCTTTAAGTATAGTATTAAAATGGTCCTCTAAAGACTTTAAATTAATGTTGAACTTAAGGGGAGTACCACTCAATTTGGAAATTTCTGCATCAGGATCATAAAAATCTGTGACATCTTTCAGAAACACACTCTCATAAAGATGTATAATGTCTGGAGGTGTGTCAAAGAGAATGAATTCGAGACATGTTGATAATGAAAAACACAAGCTGAAATTGTAACAGAACTACTCTCCACTGTTGCTCGACCACAGAAAATAAGTGTATTTTTAGATTTGAGTGGCAATCCCCTTTAATAAGTGTACCTTACAGTTACACAACACACAGACACTACTCTGAGCACAGTTCTATTAAAAGCAACAGGTTATAAAACATTGACATCATCAAGAAGGACGTGCTGTACATTGAGTTGAGTGACAACAGCCTTCTATCTCTACCTCAGTCGCGAACATGACGTAGGAATCATGTTCTGTGTGCAAATCGAGTGAACACCAATCATGCGTGGTGTAACTCTAATGCTACTGACTGAATCTGTAGAGCTACATCGAGTGTGGTGGTGGGGAAAAAGCTTTTGTTGCGTACGACAAACCGACAAAACAGAGCGATAAAGTAAAAAGTTCTTTCTAAGGTGGCTCCTGCATTATATTGTCCATACAAGAGAAAAGCATTTAACTTTGATTTTTCCTTTGTTTGCAGTGACCCGCCAAAACACCACACCACAGTAACCCACAACCAAGGACCACCTGAAGTGCTCCCAGACTTCCTCCACGTCCCCAAACCACCAACGTCTAACACACGGACACCGTGGCCATTAGACAAGTCTGACCTCCTCTGACCTTTGATCCTGCAACTCTCTCCAGGCCAAGGTGTGGGGTCGCTTTTCAACCATGCTTCTCTCATGCAGAGCGAT
>CAKALG010039330.1:0-11007 GCA_916700815.1 Helicolenus hilgendorfi
GGAGCCCACGCACGGCGAAGGAGACACAGGGAGCCAGAAAGGCGAGCTGAGGTTAGAATAAAAACAGGAAAAAGTCAAAGATAGAATAACTGAGGGAGCCGATAAAAGAGTGGGAGGCATTAATAAGAAGCGATAGCGAGAAGAAGGTGAAGTAGATAAAGTGAGGGGATGGGGGAAAAAAAGATAGATAGTCAGAGGAGAGGATGGGAGGAGATGGTGAGGAGAAAATGAAAAGGATAAAAGCAGACAGAGAAGATAGAGGATTGGAGAGAGGGATGAGCGTAGACTGGGAGAAAATGATAGAGGGGGAAGAGCATAGGGAAGAAGAGATGAGAACTGTCTGAGTAAAGTGGTAAGAAGGAGAAGATGAGAGATTTAAAGTCAGGCAAAAGGGAGGAGGTGGAAAAAGGGCAGCAGTAAAAACAGCTATAAGATGACAGAGAGCTCATTCGGGTTGAGTCTGTGCAGAATAATACAACTGCTCTCAGTCTGTTATAGTTATTAAGGAAGTAGAGTACAATTGCCTTTTGTTTTATTTCTGAAAATATGAAAAGAAATGTGTATCGAATATATTGGTATACTGGTATAATGTATATACTACAGCAGTGGTTTCCAGTGTTTCTTTTACAAAAATGTTGGAAACCTTAAAATGAAGCATCGTCTATTGAACCCTCGATGCCAGTTGCATCGACCAGTTCAACCAGAGGGATCTTTTATCTTGTTTAATTTGAACAGAGTCCTGAGGAATTAAATTATCCAGTATTTTACAAGAGAAAAACATCCCCCAGTTTGGGAACCACTGCACTATAGTATAGAAGCTGGTACAACTTAAATATCACAAGCCAAGAATTTCCAGCAACTAATGCCGGGCACACACTACACGAGAATCAAGCCGATCTTGGTATATCGATAATGGTCAGCAAAGGCCATCTTTGATGGTTCTAAAGATTATCTTCCCAGATATTCCTGTGGTGTGAGGTATGTTGAGTGTTGTTTACATCCCTGGATTTACTCGGAAGTCCGTCCTGGATTTCAAATCGTAAATATTAAACATGTTCAAAATTTACAATCTGCTGTTAGGGCTGTGTATTGGCAAGAATGTGGCGATGCGATACGTATCTTGATACAGGGGTTACGATTCAATATATTGCAACACAGTAAGCAAGGCGATATATTGAGATTTTTTAAATCTTATTTTAGGGGAAAAAAATTCAGTATAAAGAACACACCATCATATGCATAAAATCTGAGTAAAATAATACTTGTATTTTTTCGATACAGTCAGTGGTTTTGAGAATCGATACAGTATCAGTAAACATAATATTGCGATATTCAATATTTTCTTACACCCCATATCAGCTATCCTGTTGTGTGTGGAGAACCCCCGAGGACAGCCGATGTTGCAGACATGAGGGAAAGAACGACTGAAGAAGGAAGGACAACCACCACAGTCATTGCGGCCGTGGCTAATGCATGAGCTAATGCAAAATGCGAAGCATATAGTAGTATGGACCGCAGAAATGGAGGACCAACTTGTTGATTTATGGCAACAACACAAGTGTCGCTATGACTTCATCCATATTTCTCAACATCTGTTAAGATTTGAAAACTCTTGTGTAGTGTGGACTGGCTTCATCAGATAACTAGTAACCCAGACATTCCTCATCATTTGCCTTCTCAATACAGCTAGTTTATGCATTTCTTTCATAGTTGTGGAATATCATTCATCTATATATGCAGTGAAACTTTGATGCTGAAATACACAATCACTATCAGTATAAAGGTCCCAAATGTTACAGCACAGGCCTCAGACACTCTCAGCCTGAGCCTCTCAGCCCCTCCGTCTGTCCTTGTGACATCTTCCCAACTAACTGCTTGACTTGCGAGTACCAGTGTCGATCCAGACATGTGGCCGAGAATGTCGTCAGCAGTCCGTATTAGACTGAAGCGTTCCTCTCTGCAGCCTGCAGTCACCTCTGCCTCCTGAAACAAGTGCATCTCATTTAGCTATAGCTGCCAAGTTTGTTTGCCCCCAATAACAACCGGCTTTCAAAGTGTGCTCCGCGACGGCAGCCTTTCTGAAATGATCGAACGAATGATAAGTTTGTCCGACGTAATCGTCTATTGACTGTGTGACGGATTATTGAGCAAACCTGTTCATTCATCCACATGTTGTTGAGGCTGTCAGCTGTAATCTGTGGGTTTGTTATGATATGAAAGTTTTTGCTTTAACGGTGATCAATTTTCACGCCAAGTGGCAGTGTAAAAAAAAAAAGAAAAGAGAATTGATTTGAGGAGAGGTGAAAAGACGACAGGTGAGCCCGAGAGCGGAATCTGGACGACAAACAGCCTGACTAAAAGGGGACGAGGACCTCTTCCTCCCACCGTCTCTGAGTCATCACATCCCTCCTCCCACGTCTGTCTCAATCGCAGAGGACACGTGCGTCCAATAAAACACAGGCTGACACCAACGGTGCTGCATGCAGGCCATGCAGCCATGCATATATTAACGTGCACGGATACAAACACATCCGTTAAAAGCTAAAAGTTGCACACACGAAGACACCTGTGCGCTTGCTGTATAGGCCAAAGGGAGTTCACCATGGCAACAGGAGAGTGGGGCAGCAGGATGCCGTCTCTGGCTGACACAGGTGTGTGAACAGATAACACTTGCACGTGCATAAACACACACACATGCACACAGAGCAACAAAGGGAGGTATAAAAGTCAAACTGCAGCATCGGTTCACTATGTCTGGACGGTGAAAACACGCCTCTCCTTTTTTTGTTTGCGTTTGTTCTTTTGTGTGTTACAACAACTCTCTTTCAGCACAGAATAATATTACATAATAATTGAAGTTATTTTCAGGTTCAGTCGAGCCACACTGTCATATGCAGTAGAAAGGTTGTTGAGGAAAGAAACTTACCACAAATACAGTATAAGTGTCCGTATATAAGGGCATGCAACTGAGAATGTAGGAGCCTGGAAGCTATAAACGTCCTATGATAGACTAGAACGCCTCAGATATGTGACAGAGCAATGTATGGACTTGCATCCAATATCATCCTGACTAAATTGATGGTGTTGTCACTCAGGGACCATCAATCTAAATGACAGAGGGCTATTTCCTGGATATCAGCCAGTTTTGTCTGAGAGGGACAGAACAACAAGGATAAAAGGTGAGCTCACAGTGGCGTGACATGAATATCTGTAATAAGGTGTCATCATTGGAAATAGGGTGCTAGATTTCTGGCTATTCCGTCCCTAAACATGGAGGCCTAGCCTAGTTATCTGCAAGTGCAGACAGCTGGTGACATCAAATCGAGAAAATAAAATCAGTGCAACCAATATACGTGGGTGTTACTTTTAAAAATGTTTCAAGAAAATTGTGCTTCGGTGTAAAGGAGTAGTGTGTGAGAATTACCCTGGACATGATGCTGACTTCAGCTCCCTTTTGGCTGACTCGCTTATACTTCCTGCTGGCAGATAAGGAGGCAGCGAGGAATAATAAATCATCATGAGCGTGGCATGTATTCTGAAGGAAGCCGTTTTTATCTATTTCATGAGAAATATATGTACTTAAAAACACGTCTCTTGCTGTTTGACACCGGTATTTATGTTCTTACCACCGTTGTAAAGTCATTCTATTATGCTGTGTTGCACACTGCACACCAAAAGTCCAGTTCAGCACAAAAGTCTCACGAATGTATAGTAAGATCTGTTTTTATTTTGTTTTCCTAAGCCCTATAAGGAATATGCGTATTCACTTTCTCAGGACAAATAATAAATTGACTTGACTTCACCAAGAATTAAATGAGAAGACCGTTCTCATGTCTCTAAGGTAAAGATAAAGGCCCGAACACACCAAACCAATATCAGAGAATTAGCGGCGATGAAAGCTGCATGTTGCATCGCCTCACTTTGCCTGTGTCTTGGCCAAAAAGTTGCACTAGAACACACCGCAAAGACTACAGCCAACGGCCAACTACCACATACATTCTGCGCCTGCGTGAGAGGAAATAACCCTCCACACCAGCAGGTAGCGGTAGGTGTGTTTGTCATTCAAAAAGGGAAACCGGAAGACCGAGGATGGAGGATATACAAGCTGTTGTTATGATATGTACATGAAAAATAGCGGCGTCTGACTTCCGTTTATCTTCTCATGAACTGATTAGCTTAATCTGAACAGCCAATCAGAGTGATTTCTCTCAATGACGGGCTCCACCGCTGATTCAACATGCTGAATCGTCTGACACAACCTCCAGCATACTGGAGTCGACGGTGTGGGACACACCGCAAAAACTAGGGCAGACGCTCACCAACGGCCCTCAGCTTGGTGTGTTAGGGCCTTTAGGCTACCGCCAGCAGTCGTTTAGTTCAGCTTAGTTTAGCACAAAGTCGGAAAAATGGGAAACAGCAAGGTTGACTATGTCCAAAGGTAACAAGCTAATAAGCAAATTTCCCCAAAGTCAAACTATTCCTTTAATGAACAATATTCAAAGGAGAGAGAAGAGTCTCTTTGACCCTGCATCCCTATAGGGACCAACCAATAGAGCGCCGCGGAAATGAATTGGAGAAAACAGAAAAGGTGACCAATAAGGAAGTAAATACAGGTGCATGGTCAGGTTTCAGTGACATAATATAAAGTATATTTTGATGTTAAAGCTGCTCTGTGTGGTTTGAAGAGAGAAAAATAAATGTAAAAGGTTGGTACTGCCAAACGAACTTGACAATCTCACCACTTGGATATTGGAGATAAGATACATGAATGTGCAAGTTCTGCGTATGGACATGTATCCACCTTTAAACAAGTAGGATCTGGCGGTATCTAGCAGTGAGGTTACAGATTGCAACCAACTGAACGGTGGCCGACGCAAAAACGCAAATGGCCCTCTCTAGTGTCAGTTGTTTTAAGAGTAGTGTAGGTCATTTGGTGTGTACGAGGGAAGTGAGTGGTGAAGCAAGAGAGCGAGAGAGCTGCGGCGACGGGATTGAGTAACGTTATCGACTCCGACCCAAGCCGTTCTGGGCTACTGTGGAAACATGGCGGTGCAACATGGCAGACTCCGTGAAGAGGACCCGCTACTTATGTAGATATAAACGTCTCATTCTAATGTAACGAAAACAACGATTTTTAGTTTCAGGTGATTATGCACTAATGAAAACATACTTATTAATATTGTATTTTATCTCTGCTAATAGATCCCCCTAATTGTTACACACTGGTCCTTTAAAGCTACAAAAAATATCGGTGTCAGTGGAACACCTCCAACTTGTAGCTCCTGATGAAATCTCAGATTTGTGTCAAGCAAACTGCGAGAAAAGTGTGTGCATGTGTACGAGTGTGTGTGTGTATGTGGGAGGGGGGGCAAGATATTGATTGAACCGTCCTTGGTAAGAGGAGCGTCATGTGCGGGTTAAATTGAGTGGTGTTCCACTGTAATGCAGACAGGGAGATTGGATATGATGATAGAGTGAATCTATTACAACCACAGAATGACTCTGAGACAGCCGGAGAGAACTGGGTCACTGGCTAATTGGACAGAAATACATCAGCCCGCCCTACGAGTACACACACACACACACACACACACACACACACACACACACACACACACACACGTACTGTACACACCGCTGGCACGCTCAGACCTGCATGAATACACACACAGACTCACAGTTATTACATTTGCACAAACACACATGGACTGTAGATACGCAGCAAACACGGCGATAACACCTGAACACACACACACAGCCAGGCTTTACTCTATAGATAGCATGTATAATGGTAGATTAGCATATAATAACCATTTAATCAATTATATCCCATCGCAGTGGGGTAGCCCAGACAAGACCCAGGGATTTTCATTATGCATGACCAAGTCTGGCACACAGACACCCACCCACACGCATATACAAGTGCACATACACATCATTACTCACATTGATTATGACCTCATATATACAGCATGTGCATGCACCAATGAACACACATGCATGACGTTTTTATGCGCCCGGATTTACAGTACAGTAAGTGAAGGAGGCTGTAAATAATGTTTAGCAGACACTATCACAATTGTGAATAAATTCAGGAGGATTGTTCACCCCTGAGTTTCTCTGTTGCGGGGCAGAAAAGGAGAGAGGGGGAATGAACGGAGAAAATGTGGGGCTATGGAAAGTAGAGAAAGGAGCGAGCTAAAGAAGAAAAATGACTAGGGATAGAGGAGAAGAGGGGAAAAGGCAGGTCATTATTTCGCCTGACGTGACGTCACGGTGTGTCTGAGCTCAAGAGGGGGAAAGAAAGGGACATAAATAGTCCCCAAGATGTACAATAAGAGCCATTTCACTCATTCAAGGTGTTTTGCATTCTGCTGTATCATGCTATACTGAGGAAGAAGTAGGAGGAGGGAGGGGGATGAGGAAGGAGGAGAGGAAAGATAGGGAGCACACTCACACATACATGCACACAGACTCACACTTGAGCTTTGATGTATCTCTGAGTGCTGAGTTTTGAAGATACTTTGATCAATCAGATTTCTGAGGATTGTAAGATTATAGGGATTGTTAACAGGAGATACAGTGAAATGGGGATCACTGAAAACGACTATCAGTGTGTGTGTGTGTGTGTGTGTGTGTGTTTGTGTTCTTGCCTTGTGTGTGTGTGTGTGTGTGTGTGTGTGTGTGTGTGTGTGTGTGTGTGCCTCCTCCGTTTCTCTTTATCTTGCATGTTATATCAATCCTATCTCCTCTTCTTTCTCCTCCTGCTCTCCCTCCTCCTCCCTTTCCGTGTAGATTGAATTGTATTCATGAATCAATTTGGTCCAGAATTAATATTCTTTGAAGCCTGTGCATTGTGGCAGCAATCAATCAATATAGCTCCTATGAATAAAGCATTATTATGTGATTGAATGCATGATTTATAATACACATTGGTTGTTAGTCTCTCTGTTCAAGGTGCCAAAACAAACATCAAAATGATTTGAAATGTACACCATGATGCAGATGGAGTAAATCATGTTTTAGGGAGCATAGGCCTACTTTATTTCGACATTTTTTCACTTGGAGGTCACAGGTCACAGAGAACTATGACATATCTGCCCTGCTTTAAAGCCTGTTCACACCAGCATTCAAAACAGCAAAAAATCACTGCGAATTTCAATTAATTCCAAAAGCATTGCTGCGATTGGTGGATTTCCTCATGGGGTGAAGTAACTCTGCGTATATCTTTTGTGTCGAGTTCAACTTAGATGAACTTTGACCTGCAAATTTGTGCCGTTGACCAATAGCAAGCCGTCTTGACAGTGCTGCTGACCTTTGAGGAGACGGACGGTCCAAAATGGAGGAAGCTATCGTAGCTTATTTGCTATGTAGCGTAATAGCTACGATAGTGTAGCAGCATTAGCTTAGTTTAGTTTAGTGTGATCTTACTGTCCCATTAACGACCAGGCTAAGCTAAGCTTTTACTTTATTTTTGTCTAACAAAATGGTGTACAATGGGGAAGGAAATGACATTGGGAGGTAAACAGAAGAGTAGAAAGAGAATAGAGTGAAACTTCGGGAGCTATTGTAGCTGCCCAACATGCTAGCCCAGCCGGCTAGCATGTTCTTAGCAGTCAAGCCAAGTTCACACCACGAAAAATTTCAAAGCCGTTAGATATACACAACTTGCTGTCTTGTAATCGGGCGTCTTGAAGTCGTGGTTTTCACACTACATGACTGACTGGCGTTAGGGGGTTACACACTACAAGATCTTTCATCGGGAGGAATCGCTGATGAGTATGTCTGGTACTAGCAAACTACGTTTTGTCACGAAAACACACGACATAAGTGACACGGGAAATGACCTCTCTGCTTCCGTCTTTTAACAGATCGCACAAAGCGCTTGACCGCCGATTTGCGAGCGCTGAGCGAACACCAATTTGCCTCCGATCTGGTGTCGGTGAGTGGAAAATCAGGGCTAAAGTCGTGTTGTAGTGTGAACTAGGCGTTATAGTGTGCCAGCTATAGTAGTTCACCCACTAGCCTTGCGAGCAGTCAATGCATCACCACGTTTTTTAGAACCAGCTATTTAGCAAGGATGCACTGCTTAATTTCATTCTACCACATTCTAATGTGACCAGGTCTTTATTCTTCTCACTTTCCAGACTACTCAATTACGCAGCTTTAAAAGCTAAGAGGCTGAACTTTGAGAGTAGTAAGACGTGTTTCGCTGCTTCTCATTTACTTATGCATGAGCGAGAGAGAAAGAGAGAGAGGAAGAGTCAGATGGCAGGCAGAAGGAGAACGAGGGGATGAAAGATGTGAAGATAAAGCAGAAAAACGAGGTGTGTGAGAGAGAGAGAGAGAGAGAGAGAGAGAGAGAGAGAGAGAGAGAGCTGAGGAAGATAAGGGTCAAAGAGACAGCAGGGAAGAAGATGAGAGATCATAATGGAGAAAGGAAAAGGGCAGTGGAGGAGATTTGGATTTTTTCCCTGCATGTCTGGTACAAATTAACAGCAGGGGTTGACAGCACACCGCCTGCGCCACTGGGACGGCAAAGTGTGTGTGTGTGTGTGTGCATGAACAAGACTGAATTATTCAGAAACAAGCTGGGTCTCACTGAGTAAACATTAAGCCGACATAGAGATGCAGCCTCACACACACACTCACACACTCCTGCTCCCCCGGTGTTCAGGGAGACTCTCTCGTCCTCTGGGTCCACCAGACAGATGGGACAGGAAATGTGTCACTGGGTCAAACTCAGACAACGGCGGCCATCTTTGTGCCACTGAGCCAACCGTCACCTCTGTTAGGGACTTCCTAAAAACTTATTTCACGAGCGGCGCTGCCTTATGTCCTGTGATGCACATTCACTGGCTAAGCTAATATAAAAAGTTGTTTATTAACCTAATATTTGCCTTAACCCCAAAGATTAAATGTACAGGAGACCTCACGTCTGATTATAACTTAAAATAGAGATGGTATTTTTTTTTATCATCGATTTACGAAGAATTTTGCTCCTTGTACTGCTGCGACGGCTGCAACTAGACTCTCCTATAGATTTTCAAATAACTTTTACCTATCCGATAAATTCACAAATCGACCATCATAACGTTTTACTGGGAAATAAAAATGAAGGCACTCAGGATAGATCTATAAAACGTTAACACAAAGAGCTTTTACTTGACTCACTCACTCACACACTCAACTCTCATACTCTCACTCGCCGATTGTAAATTGAACAGTTAACGTCTATAAGATTCACTCAGTGGCGTAATGTAACTTAAGTCTTTTTTGGGAGTATCTGTACTTTACTTGAGTTTTCATATTTCTGTCGACTTTCACTTTTACTCCACTACATTTCCTAGATAAAATGTATATATTTTTACTCAAATAATATTGTAATAGGTGCCTTTAACTTCTACTAAAGTCATTTTCTGGTCATATATCTTTACTCAAGTGGGGCTTTCAGGTACTTCATCCACCATCGGATACACTTTAAATTTGTTGACAAACTGGTGGTGTTAAAGTTATATAATTTAAAATTAGCGTTAACTAATTTAACGTTAATAATAGACTAGGGTGACTTCATTCTTAATGGCTCCATGGGGCAAATGTTAACGCTATAAGTGCTCTGTAGGTGAGGCATGTTAACAAAGGAAACCTGTTAACGTTAAGTTAGATTATTACACGGGTTTGTTGAATACTCGATTCTGATTGGTCAATCACGCCGTTCTACAGTCTGTTATTTCTTTAAAGCAGACCGTTGCTATGTATAACAGACTGTTGCTATGTATAACAGACTGTTGCTATGCATAACAGACTGTTGCTATGTATAACAAAACGTTGCTATGTATAACAGACTGTTGCTATGTATAACAGACCGTTGGTATGGATGTAGTTCCAATGTCGGACTTTGGAGGACCATTTTTGTGTAAAATTATTGATTTGTTAAGTAAGCAGCCGTGTAATAAGCAGGATAATGTACAGCTAGTGGGTCATTGCTGTGAAACAGACCCCTTCAGGGTGATGCAAGACTCGGCTTCACCCTTTCGCTGGCTTGCTGTACATTATCCCTTACTTGTTAACGGTTAGCTAGCCAGTAAATTTCATCCAATATTTGAATGGCGCATGATATAAACCACAATCATTGATATTAGCAATTTAGCTGGCATAGAATATGACTGTTGACTATAAAGGTTATTCATGCTTTCTTAAATTCCCAACGTTAAGCTGTCATATTGGAGAGTCTCTCTATGTTGTTTACACGCATACATTTTCTCCTACATAATCCGTACGTTGAGGCAAGATTTGCTGAAATAAGTAGCTTATGAGTGACACATTTAAACAAAACTTAAATCCATACTTTTATTCTTCCTTTATGCATGAGTGACAAACGGTTTAGCTTGCAGGCTCCTTTTTGATAAAGAAATATCTCGAGGTTCAGACTAATTAAAAAGGAGTGATTTTGCCATTAATTGTAATGTTCTGAGTAAATGAACACTGCTGTCTCTACGCTTACTAATCTGTGTCTTCTTTTGCAATTTATTTTTCATCTGTATTCCATCCCACTGATATTTTCTACTTTATATTAATAAAACTTTTTCATTTGTTTTTGATCCCTTTTTTTGCTTTGGATTTTAATTACATAGTTGTTTTTACATTGAGATGTAGGGTTTTTTTTGTACAGACCCCCAGGAAGAGTAGTTTCTACTTGCTAGTAACTAATGGGGATTTTAGCTCAATAAATAAATTAATAAAATCATTGCCTTCCCAGCTTCTTTCTAGGCTTTGTGTGTTTGACTCCCGGAATAAATCATCAGCTCATTCTTTATCCCCGTGTTCCTCACACTCTTCTTCTTCTCCTGGGTGTTTGTTCTCTCCGGTCTGCCGGTGGAGCGCTGGAACACGGGATAGCTGTCTAACCCTCCATCACCTGTCGAGATACGCTGGATGGATGCACCCCGCGGAAATTAACGCCAGGATTATGCAAATCCAAATTGCACTGTGAAGTTAAGAGGCTCG
>CAKALG010039331.1:0-10267 GCA_916700815.1 Helicolenus hilgendorfi
TTTGGCTGCCGACTGGTGGTACTGGCTCGGCGTGGTGCTGCTGCTGTGAGACTTCACGCTGAAAACAGCGAAGGGAGAAACAGATTATTCCCGGTGCGTAATTAACATTCCACGGTGGGATTAGCATAAAAAGGGAGCACTGTGAGGAGGAGAGGTTGTGTTTACTTACGCAGAGGCCAGCTCAGTTAGAGCTTCCTGGTATTTCAAAAACTCTGCTTCACCAAAAGCCTGCAGACAAAAACAGCAGCCAAAGACAGGACATCAGGACATTTGCAATTGCAATATACAGTACACACCAGGATGGGCTGTGTGGTGAAAAGAAAACTCATGCTAATCATAAGGATACTATATAAATGTGACAATTTACTGAAATGTAATGTACGGTAGGCCACAATACATGCACTATTATGTAAACCATTACATATGTGTGCCATATGAAAATGGATGTTTATGGTACTGAACTACACGGCATGGTTAAATCATACATATATGATTTTGTCCACATTATTAACCTTAATTTTCTTCTTATTGATTTAGACGAGGGACTGTTTAGCACAATGCCGTCATGATGTGCTTGATGAGATGTTAAATCCCTGGCACCCAAACCACACACACACACAGAGACACTGACCTCTGCCCCGTGGCGTGCTTTATTGTACCCGTCCAGCACTGTGTCGATGAGCGAGCTCAGGCTGTCTTGGAACACGCAGTGATTGTTTCGTAGCTGTAGAAGCCACATCCGAAGTCTTTTACCCGTCACAGCGGTGGATGTGCCGCCCAGTTCGCGGAAAGGGAGATCTGTTGACAGAAAGTGCAGGTGGTATTGTAACAGCTGTGGCTCAGAGGTGGAGCGGGTCGTCCACCAAGCGGAAGATCGGCGGTTCCTGGCTCCTCCAGTCCACATGTTGAAGTGTCCTTGGGCAGGATACTGAACCCCAAATTGATCCTGCAGGCTGTGCCGTCAGTGTTTGTGAATGAGTACTTAGAGTAGATCCTGATGAGCAGGTGGTACCTTGCATGGCAGCCTCTGCCATCAGTGTATGAATGTGTGTGTGAATGGGTGAATGTTGACATGTAGTGTAAAGCGCTTTGAGTAGTTGGAAGACTAGAAAGGCGTTATATAAATGCAAGTTCATTTACCATAACAGTTTGTCATCATGACAACAAAACCAAACTGTGACTGAGATCAGTGACAGCAAAGCTTACCAGTGTCTCTGATGGCATCCAGCGCTCTCATCCTGTACAGGTGGTCAGGGAAACCTGCAACACACACACAGGTTATTCTGTACACTGGCATAGACACTACTCATGTAGATAGGTTCAGGACTGGTGTGTATGTGTGCCACTAACCAGACTGCCCTCTGTGCTTCAGCCGGTCATCATCTGGGGACAGCAGACGAGGCTCAAAGTGGATTTTTTGGACCTGGCACAGTTTGGCTTCAATTACTTGTCTCAGCTTCTACAGCACACAAGAAACACCCAACTCTAATATCATAATGAATCAGCAAAACACTGCACAGCATCACACTACTGGTTCATTGTGGTGTGTGTGTGTTACCTTAGGAGCATTGTGGCCGAGGGGAACATGTGGTCCTCTCCGAGACTTCATGGCAAATCGCATAATTTGTCTTTTGACGAAGATGAACAGCAAAACAAACACCTAGAGGAAAGTAGGACAGATAATAATGCACACAGTGCACTTTCATAGATTAAGCTACTGGAGTTACCCTGCACTATACTCATTTCTAACAGTCTCTTCTGCACTATATTCACTTTTTAATAGTCCTGTATATCAGCTGTTACCCTGCACTATATTCAGTTTTAACAGTTTTCTTCATCTCCTTGTATTTTTATATCCGGTATATTATTTTGTACTTTGCACTACTAACTTTTTTACTGCCTTTTTACTAACATGATTTGCACTATGGAACTGTGATGTCGGAAACTTGAATTTCCCTCGGGATCAATAAAGTTACTATCTATCTATCTATCTATCTATCTCTCTATCCGTCTATCCATCTATCTATCTATCTATCTATCTATCCATCCATCCATCCATCCATCCATCCATCCATCCATCCATCCATCCATCCATCCATCCATCCATCCATCCATCCATCTATCTAATTATCTATCCATCTATCTAATTATCTATCTATCTATCTATCTGTCTATCCATCTGTCTATCAATTTATCTATCTATCTATCCGTCTATCCATCTATCTATCCATTTATCTATCTATCCATCTGTCTATCTATCTATCTATCTATCTATCCATCCATCCATCCATCCATCTATCCATCTATCCATCCATCTATCTATCCATCTATCCACCTATCTATCTATCCATCTATCCATCCATCTATCTATCTATCTATTTTATTTCTATGACAACAACACACTGCTTGAACCCTGCCTGGAGAACGTCAACAACCACGTCGTTGCCTAGCAACGGAGGTGTCTCTTGGTTTGGACATAAGGGTTAAGTTGCTGATGCTGTTACACTCCTGTATAGTAAGTCAACATTTTAACAGTATTACCATATATCATCCCCCTCCCCACACACACACACACACACATACTGTAGAGTTGGGATTAACTTAGTTAAAATGAAGGTTTGTACACAGGAACTCTGTAAATGAAGACAAACTGTTGTATAAATACTACATTTACATTATGTCATCGTGAGATTTAAGCGTTAACTTAAAGTGTACTTGTATACAACCCAGTGTGAAACAGGACTCACCAGACTACCGTAGGCCATCACGAGCACCACGTTAATGCTCGAGAGGAGAGAATCACTCCTCATGTTGAAACTAGAAACTAGAAACTAGAAACTAATTAACGTCAGCTAGCTAACTAAATGACGGAAAGTACGTCCAACACTTCGACATTTGAAAGGCATACGGTTTCATTGAAGTGCTCGTTGTTAAAACGCATGAAGCTACTGACGTTAAAGGAAAGAAAACAAATGAAGAAGTAAAGTGCTTATCGTTGTGATATCTCGCTGCCCGCGCGGTTTGTTGACTTCCGTGATGGTCATGTGACCTGTAAAGGCAGGCGTGACGTCACGGTCTGGTTCCTCTGGCCTCTTCTGCCATCTGCTGTTCCCAGCCAACATTTGTTTATGGGCCCCATGTGGGTAGTAAATGGGCTGAAAAATGGGCCCTATATGGGATTGTCCATGGCTTCCATAATGGCCCCGTGTCAATTGCTCTTGTGGGTTTCATGCAGGAGTACATTGGGTGTTATATGGGCCCAATCTGGGCATCATAAACCAAAACCCATCTCGGCCCCAGGTTTAAGTTCTATGTGGGAACTACATGGCCTGAAATATGGGTTGTAAGTGTGTTTGTCCACAGTTTCCATGTTGGCCCCATCACTCATTTCCCATTAGTGACCCAACTAGGACCCACACAGGTAGCCCACATGGGGAGCCCATGTGGGACCAACTTAGTTGACCCAAATGGGCCCCATTTGTGTTGCCCATTCTGACCCCTTGCACTAATTTCCCATTAGTGACCCAACTAGGACCCACACAGGTAGCCCAATTGGGGAGCCCATGTGGGACCAACTTAGTTGATCCAAGTGGGCCCCGGATAAGATGCCCATTTTGAGCCCATACCCCCTTGGTACCCAGGTACCCCCAGCATAACCCATGTGGGGCCCATATAACCATATTGGCTGGGAACCAGTCTGTAGTCAAATCCATAAAGTGTCTTTACAATAGGGCCCTGAAAATCTTGGACAAAAAGCAAATAAGGTACCATCATTGCTGCATTTTGAGTAAATACAAGATGTTAAGTTTTGCAAACTTTATTGATTTTCATTATGTAAAGCTTGTGTTTAAATGTTTGAACTGACTTGCTCCTCTGCCTTTCTGCAAATACATCATGAGACTACAGAGCTGTAGCAGATCCACCGGAGCAGCTTCAAGTGGCAATTGTAAAGTTCAATTCTGCAGAACATTTTTTGCTCAGATAGCTTTTTCTGTGAAAGGAGCGACGTCTTGGAACTCACTACCTGATCACTTGAAATCTGCTGCAAACTTTACCACCTTTAAGAGAGCAACCAAATCCTGTTTAATTCAGCGATTAACCTGTACTCATGTCTAGTTTTTACATGTAATGTTTTTTGAATGTGTGCTTTATTGTATTCATTTATTTTTCCTGTACCCATTCCTGTTTTAATCTCTTATTTTCACAAAAAGCCCTTCTAGGGACAGGTGTTGCAAATTAGCATCCGCTATAAGCACTATGATACTGTCATCAGATAGCTGTTTTTAAGTTGTCTATGTACATTGTATTGGTCCCTATTAAATAAACCATGAATTCGAATAATTCCCAGCTCCAACAATCAAACACAAAGATAGACACCATTGAATCACTACATTTTCACATTCTTGGTGTTTATCTTTGTTTGCTTGACACTGAATTAACTGCAGACTATTTATATCCAATGTGACCTACTGATTAAATACCATAAGCTGCCTTTTCTCACATGGCCCTCTGAGTCCTACACCCTAAAGAATGAATTTACAGAGCCAGTGTGTGTGTGTGAGCATGACGGTGATTTGCATCCATCCTACAGAGACACTGACTGCCATTCTTCTGTCAGGAACAAGGGTGGGTGTCTGTGCAGTCGCACTGGAGCTATTCACCCCTACTCACAGACTTATCTCTGTCCTGAGAGCACCATGCTGCGACCTACCAGCCCTCTTGTCTGTATGGCTAATCACTGATTGGATCATTAAGGTCCTAAGACTTGGCCTAGGATCAATGTCTCTGACTCAGTCTGTTTTGAATTTGACAGGCACAGCGAGGCGTTAAGACGTCCCTTATTTAGCACAGCAGCACGCTGATGTAGTAACCACAGTTTCCTCTGTCTTAACGGAAGACAGCAGCAGGTGCATGCAAAAAAGCGGCAGTAAGAAAGTGAACATGAGCCTCTACATGACAAACAAAAGTGTAAGTACTGGTATTTATTTTTTTAATGTTATCTTATTTATGTCTGTCTGCTCCTTGGGCATTTGTGACTCAAAGGCTGGTTGTTCCCACTCTGCATAATCCAGTTTTTGCACAAACAATAGGATACTTTTGTTTTCCTTTTTCTTTCTTTCTTCTGCTACTTCTTCGTCTTCTTCTTCTTTTTCCGTGTGGAGAAAATCAGCAACCTCAGATACTTCCCTCCTTCAGCCTGTTTTTGCACAAACAATAGGCTACTTTTGTTTTCCTTCCTCTTCTTTCTTCTTCTTCTTCTTCTTCTTCTTCTTCTTCTTCTTCTTCTTCTTTTTCTTCTTCTTCTTCTTCTTCTTCCTCTTCTTCTTCTTATGTGTGTGGCAATCTCAGATACTTTCCTCCTCCAGTATGCCTGCAATGGAGTTCTGTTTCGTTGAACATATGTCATACGAGAGGTGTGCTTTTAAACAATATGAATCCCTGCTGGTATTTCTGGGTCCGCATGAGCCCTTTGTGGTCTCTGGTCCCAATTAAAGGTGCTCTGTTATTATGTATTTCGATACCTGCTCGGCCCCGATAATTAAACGTAGGTTTGCCTTGAGGTGGGGGGAGATATTATGCGCCAGTGTGTGGAAATGTCATTCTTGTTCCGTTTCAAACAATTATGTGAACTGTATATTTTCTCCCTTGAGCTATGAAATGCTGATGTGAGAGGGAGATTGGAGTTTTGAAGTTTGCAGTGTCAATAGGGCGTGTATGTAAGCATGTGTGTGTGTGTGTGTGTGCGTGTGTGTGTGTGCGTGTGCGTGCGTGCGTGCGTGTGTGTGTGCACTCCCTGTTGAGTCGTGTAGTGGGTGACACATTCAGCTGTAGTCAGGAATGCTACCCTGTGAGAAGAGGAAAAGAGGGAGAAAACAACAATGGGAGGGGGAGGAGAGAGAAAGAGAGAGAGACACAGAGAGAGAGAGACACACACAGAGAGAGAGGGAGGAAGACAGAGAGAGAGAGGACGAGAGGTTAAACCAGTGTGACAGGTTTGCGTCACTGTACGTGTACACACACTCCATCATGCAAAGCTGATGGAAGGGGAAGAGAGAGAGGAGTTAGGAGCTGATGTCATTGCAGAGCGCTGCCTTCATTCATGTCAACACACAAGTGGTGTAGGACAAGTAAAGAAGTCACTCCTAGAGAAGGTAAGGGACATGTGTGATTAATTCTACGAGTGAGTAAATGTGTGTGTGTTTTTATGCCTGTTGTCTGGGTGCGTTTGTGTCTTTCTCGCTGTTCAATCGGAGTTTAAAGTAAACTGTGCAGTGTTGCCCGGGTTACCCAGATGGGCGGCTTTGTGACCTAGCAGAACAGGTGTTTCTGTAAACCGACACTCAGACTCACCTGCACTGGAAAGCACCACAGAGACTGTCGCCCAACGCTATAACCTACATGAACAGCTTCATATAATGATACAGGCGGTGCTTATCTGATTCTTTTGTCCTGTTGTGTTTGTACAGCAAATCAAAAGCTTACGTCACTTGCGTTCATTGTCAATAGAGATGATTGGATCCTAATTTAGGACTTCAATAATGATCAAAGATGGTTTCACTGGCTCACTGACAATGTGAACTCAGATGTCCCTGATGAGCCATTGTCCATCAGGTAATGCTATCTATCCCTCAGCAGACTCTATGTAAATCAAAGTGACTTTGTCCTCATATTTGTCCATCTTATCTGATCATTTCGCCTGAATCCACCGTCACAAGGTTTCAGTCAGTCGATACGCGCTGCACAGAGACTGTTTGTGGCATTTTAATGCATTGTTTTTGCAGGGAGGATTGCCGTTAGGTGAGTTTTTCCAGTTTTTGGTTCAGGTTTTGCTGACGGTGACGGGTAGTCATGAGTATGCTGCTTGTGTAAACAGCCGTTATGATCTGTGTACAACAGAGAGCATTATACGAGTCCCACTGTTCTGTGAATGCGCTCATTGAGTCAGTGTGAGGGAATGTCAGAAAGTAAAGAAGTATTTTTGGTTTCTCATGCTCTTTTGTTACTATTTTATCTTCTTATCATTTTCACATCTCCTCCATTCAATGTCCACTTTATTCTTCTCTGCAACATGTTGTGTTCACTGTCCTCAGCCACTCTGGGTTTCTGTTTGACCATTTCGAGGAGCCAGAGCGACCACAATCCACATATCATAACATTCCAGCCCAATCCGTTCTCAGGATGGAAATTTGTGCATTTTTATGCTTGGCAGGCAACGGGAGCTGTTTGCTGAAGTCGTGCTGGGGTAACGGAAGACTGCGAGGGACAGAGCGACAAGAGATCAAGGAGAGGAGCCCAGAGGAGTCGACTCTTCTAGACCACAGAACAGAGAATCACTGGGGGCATCGCTGAAATATCAAACTTTTTAAATTTGTTTCTGTGCAAGAAGACTAATGAGGGCTGTAACTGTGCCACCACCTCACTGCTTCTTACACACTCACAGCTGCTGCGTTCAGACAAACTGCTTCCAGATTGCAGTCTAAAGGACAGCTGCTTGGAATCGCTTAAATATCAAGTTCACTCTCCCGCTCTCTTTTTGGGATTTGGCACTTGACAGCAGGTCATTAACTTTGTTTACTCTAAGACAATGGACTTGTCCATGCTCCCTGCTCCAGTGAGTGAGTACGACAAGCAGAGGACAGGAGCGCGCTTCACTGTCCGCTCAGCTAACTCGCCCTCTTACAGTCTCAGTCGCAGGCCAGGTGTCAGGAGACCCAGATGTTTTTCAGTGGAAGAGAAGGAGAGCAATGAGGAAGTTGGCGCGAGAGAGAGATATGGGACGCACGCTGGCATAAATGGTTCAAACAAGGAGGAGGATCACACAGTCGCTGGTTATCAAGCCAGGACTGGGAATCGCAGCGGTGTCAAAGGTCAGTGTGAGGAGACGGAAACAATATCTACCAAGCTGAACCAGAATGACACCACAGACAAAACCACAGAGTTTGGTACTGACAGAAGTACAAACTGTAATCCTGCGTCTGAAAGTCGGGGTAGGACAGACTGGAGGACATACGACCTGCCAAATAGAAGTAAGAGTTTAGATTGTAGAGCAGGATCATCGAGCCCCGATCGGAGAAAAACGTCCGTCATGTTCACGTTATCAACAAAACAAGGCTTGGATGAAAGACGGCCTGGAGTTGAAGGCGTGAGGGGCAGGGTGATGTCTTCAATACAGGCCTATAACTCTGCAGGTACAAGCAATGTTGTTGACACGAGTCAGCCGTTGAACAGGGCCAGTAGGGGTCAATCTCTTCCCACTAGGTTCAGATCCCTGTCTGGACATGGCTCTGGTGTCAGAGGGACAGCTTCTTCGTTTGGGCCCAGTAGCAGTATAATGGAGCGAATAGAGAAACTCTACGGGTCAACTGGTTACGACAAAACGGATCACAGAGAAACAAGCACAGACTTAGTTTCGCCACAGCAGAGGTCATATGACAAGGCATCAGGGGGAACCTTCCCCAGGCGTCTCGCATCAGGAGAGAGAAGCAGTTCAACGCAAAGCAGGACATCATTCACCCCGACACAAAAAGACACTTCTGAGACCTCACTTTCTCCGGTGACAAGCAGCACCAGGGAGAGATGGTCAGGGGTACAGTGGCCAGGACAGATCCAGGGCAGGTATTCAGAGGAAGGGGGAGGCAACTGGGGTAGGGGGTTAGAGGAAGTGGGCACAAGGTCTCTGGATAGAGCGAGGAGCAGGTACTCAGTAGCAGCTCAGATAAGAGCTGCAAGGGCGGCAGCAGGGATTACTGCACCTCCACAGTCACACATTTTCTTAGAAGAAGAGAGATCGGCCTTTATGAGAGATTTCAGAGAGAGAAGAGCAAGTACGGATTATGGCGCGGTGAATGGGACATTGAGAGAAAGAACTTGGCAGCTTGAAGAGCAGGAAAAAGAGACAGTTGATGGAGCGTTGAAGAGTAGCGGCACCGATGAAGACGTGTTTGAGTCAAACCCACAGAAAATCACAACGAAAGTAACAGAGAGGAAGAAATTCCCAGAGAGGTCGTCGGCCGTCTCTGCAGCCAGCGTGAGAAATAAGATCAGTCAGTTCGAGGCGCTCACACAGAGAACCCAGGATTTGGTTACAGGACAGGTCCAGATGCCCAGACGGGCCTTTTCTGTGCCAACACAACTCGGCAAGGCTCATGATGGAGTGAAAAGAGGCAGGTCAGCGAAAGCGATTGGTGGATTGAAACAAAAGTGGGATGGATTGAAAGAGGGAGAGGAGGCGGGTGAAGCAACTGAGGAGAAAGCGACAGGAGCAGGAAAGAAGCTCGGGACAAATAGGTCTCTATCAGTGGACGAGGTTGGACTAAGATTAGGGAGGAAAGAGAGAGAAGGGAATGTGAATGAAGGGAAAGAAATAGCAGATAGCGGTAACAGTTGTGCTGAAGATTTTGGTAATTATTCCAGTTTCAAGAGTACGCTAGAAATCCCACTAAACGGAGGAGCTCAAAGACTACGCAGAAACTTTTACATAGATGAGAAAGATTTCTACCAAATCTCAAGCCCTGAGGAGGCAAGCGAGAGACCGAAACCCTCGCTACTGTCCAGCTCCAGTGACACCTTCGCCGGTGTGCAGAAAGCAACACTGGTTATTTCACCTGTTAGTGATGACGACAAGACTCCAACAAACTCTCCAAACATCTCACCCTTTGTTTCACCTACCACACAGCCGGAAATGTCCACTCCCATTGCAGATACTTCTGTCCTCACACGAGCAGCCAAAGCTCCCAAGCCAGTGTCCCCACCTTTCTCTAGTCCCTTCGTCACTTCATCCCACTTCAACATCCCAGATCTCATCTCTCCAGATGTCAACACAGCCCGTCCAAATGGGAAGAAACAGGTGCTGGACATGGATGCTTGGATGGCTGGCTTGAACCCAAAGTTCAAGGTCTGGAATGACGATGAAGATGATTATGAGGATGATGATGAAAGCACACAGAGGGACGAGGATTCAAACTATGATTCAGACTCCGGAGAGTCCTCTGTGACCATCACTAGTAGTATGAGCCAGTCCGATCACAAGAGCTTCTGTGTTAGGTGGGTAATGTTATATTTCAATTTTCTGGGAGTATTATCTTCCAACAATTTGTCAGTTTTTTACCCCCCCAAACTCTCGTCTCTCCTCCCTGCAGCCTTTCAGACCTGTGTAACTTTGCTGGGGTTGACTATGAGTCGGAGAATGACAGCGACGAGTGGCAATCTACAGGCCGTCGGACCGCCTCGCTGAGCTCAGACATGTCGGCTCTGTCCTGTGTGTCTG
>CAKALG010039333.1:0-13561 GCA_916700815.1 Helicolenus hilgendorfi
TGACTGGGACGCCGTCTCTCTGGCCTGCCAGATGATGGGAGCTTACCTGCTGTCCATTCACTCCAGAGAGGAGCTGCACTTCGTCAAGGAGCGCCTGCGGCGGGTTTGTTACTGCCACTGCTCATAAACATCACAGAATTTCAGTATCGCCATATATTTGTAAGATGGCATCTATTTTATAATCACTCTGCGGTTTCAACATACAGCACTACTTTAAACGTTTTTGCAGTCCCCATTTAAAACCAAATATGAGGGTTGATTATGAAAAAAACAACACCCTGAGCCATTTGGCAGAATCTAAAATTTGAAGTATATTTATGTTGGCTAAAGTAATACAAACTTCTTCAAGATGATATCATATATACAGCACAAATGTGTATTGTTGTGATAATCAAACCAAATTTATGCAATATCTCTTTCATTTGTTTCATTGTAAAACATGGAATATGTAAAATGAATTTCAGTCATTTCAATAAATATTTAGAGGACCAGTGTGTAACATTTAAGGGGATCTATTGGCAGAAATGGAATATAATATTAATACATTTTCTTTACTGTATAATAACTTGAAAATAAGATTGTTTTGTCACCTTATAATGAGCCGTTTATATCTACATATGGAGCCGGCTACCATGTTTCTACAGGAGCCCAAGACGGCAAACCAAACACGGGATCTGGATGGGGTCATTTGTGTTTTCACGTCAGCCACTGTAGTTCTCCTACGCGCTTGGCAAACAGGAGAAGTTGGTTGCATCTGCAACTTCACCGCTAGATGCCGCCAGATCCTATACACTGCACCTTCAATAAAAGAATATAGCTTATTTAAAAGGAAACGTAACAATTTGAGCTAATTTTGAAACACAGAAATAACTACTCAATTGCACAAAATAATATCTGCAATTACCTTTCTCCAAATTAACAGTATCATCTCTGTGGAGGTACAGAGTTTTTTTAGTGAATTATATTCTTCCCACCTCTTCACGTCTCACACCATTTAAGAGAAAATGCATCTAACATTTACTTTTTCCCAGTGCGAGTACTCAGTGAGCAGGAGCACAGTTTCACAGAGGAGTGCGCAGCCAAAGCAATGTACTTAATCACAGAGGCTCTTCTCCATTGAATGGCCCAATAGGCTTATTTTCCTAACAGTTCACACACAGTGAAAAACAAACACGCGCATGAACAACTGTGAACACAATTGACACACTCGTACAAACTCGAGTGTTTACAGACACGTCGACAAGCTAAAACGGACACTTTCATGCTCGAGTGCCCCCACACACAGGGAGTAAAAAAAAAAGCAGTTTTTTCAGCAGCGGCCTTTTGGACCACGTTAAAGAAGTCTCTTGTGGTGTTGAGGCTTGTGAGGGGACAAAGGGAACAAAACAAGGCGATGAAAGAGGCGAAGCATGGGCCAAGGAGAGCGCCTGAATGGCCGCTCATGTCACAGACGCTCTGAAAAGCCGATCATCCGGCCCAGTGAGGACTGGATTGCAAAGGAGGAGGGTAAAAGTGAAGTAAATTCTTTTTCATCTCTGTTCCTTTCACTGTGTCTCCTCAGCTCTCCCTGGGCCCGACAGACTGGTGGATCGGCCTGTCCTTTGGGCAGCCTGGAGAGGAGGCCAGGTGTGTGAGTTTGTTTAACATTTCATGTTGCTGCCACTGATTGTATTAGAGCAGTCGACACGACATCTCGAGTAAAGAAATGTTGATGTAATTACAACCCAGGGGCCCACAAGATAAATTTGCAAGTCGTGCAGGGCTTTCAAATGCTCATGCACGATTCAGGTAGTATTTTCCTTGAAATATGTCAAAATAAGCAAGAGGAAATGATTTCATGGTGTGTGAAAGGCCCTGCAGGTGTTATCAAATGAGAAAAAGAAGTATAACAAAATAAAACTGCTAACTCAAGGTTTTTTATAAACAAAAAAAATTAAAGTTGCTCTTCTACTTAACTACCCAAACAAAGCACAATAGAAGAAGCTGGAGTGAGGGCCATTCATTAAGTGTTTTGTGTGTTTGTTTGCAGGTGGAGTGACAAGACGGACATAGAATTTCAGAACTGGGAGGAGAGGAGTACCAGTGGCGGCCCAGGGAGAAACGGGATTTGTGTCACCATGTCCTCTTCATCAGGTAAACACATGTACATGCAGAAACACGCACTGGTGCATGTTAACTTGCACATGCTAGAAATGTGTTTTCCTGGTATGTGGCAGGGAAGTGGTCGATGAGAAAATGCAGCGATCTCCACGGTTACGTTTGCAAGAGAAAGACCGTGTCCGTGGTGGAGACTCCCAGAGAGCCGCACTACATCGGAGGATGTCCGGAGAAATGGCTGTACTTTGGACACAAGGTTCGGACACACACAATACACACTCACTGATTTATTTCCCACACCTTCACAGACCTCTTCTCAGGTGGTTGTTGATTCACCAGAGGGGTTACCCATGAATGTTTGATGGGTTATTTTGAAGGTTGAAGTTTATAATTTTGCCGCCTTCTTATCAGTTGTTGGGAGACAAAAGAAATCCAAATTCAAGCATTCAAGCTGGGTTGAGCAACTACAACCATCATAGATGTGTGTAATTAGCCGTCAGTCAAGACAAGGACACCCCAAGAATGCTTACTATCTTAAAGAACCTTAACTGAACACATATTCATTTAAATGATTATCTGCTTATTTTGTTGTAATGGTGCAAACTGCAAAAATAGTGGCTCATGTTATCTCGTTCTGTCCCACAAATCAGTTCTTAAACAGTCACTTCTCTAAATTCCAAGCTGCGTCTGGGGTTGAGGCAGGATGTTTGTGTTTACATGCACTGTTCCTGGGTGAGTTATGTGGGAACTTTAGAATAACCCCCGCTGATGATGCTCAAGCTGAGCAAACCTCCATAAAGAGCAAAGCCAGCTGATCTTCTCTTAAATCCGATCTCAAAAGGCAGTTTTCTTTCAAATAAAGGACTGGATTGTTCAAGCAATGTAGATTGTTGCTAGTAAAATACAATACTGGGGTGATAAAAGAAACATTTAAAAAAAAGTTATTTCCCTTTGGGAGCATTTAAAATCTTCTCAAGTCAAGAGCTAATTTTCCACCAAAACAAAATCTCAGAAAGATAGTCAGTTAAAAATACTAAAATAATTTGATAAGATGGACATTCATTACTGTGTAGTACCAGATGAGACCCACTGATGTGGAACAGATGCAGTCTTTAGCAAGACTGTCATTGTTCTGCATATTAAACAGAATGGAAAGTAGAGCTGCACCAATTAATCCGTGTGAAAGAAAAAAAAGTCAAAATTCTCTGATTCCAGCTTCTTAAATGTGAATATTTTGTGGTTTCTTTACTCTCTATGACAGTAAACTGAATAGCTCTGAGTTGTGGACAAAACAAGACATTTGAGGACGTCATCTTGGGCTTTGGGAAACACCGGTTGACATGTTTCACCATTTTCTGACATTTTATAGATACTAATCAACTAATCAACAAAATAATCAACAGATTAATCAAACAATGAAAATAATCGTTTGTTGCAGCCCTAATGGAAAGACTTGAAACAAGTTCCTAAAGATTTTTTCTCTTGTAGACGGTTAGATGGCAAAGCCGACTTGTTTTTGTCTCCGGTTTGCAAACCCCTACTTTTTCTACCCTGTTTACTGCCAGATTACAGCCATGTGTAAAGTGTAGCCTACAGTATTCCGCCAACTTCTGATGAAACTACACTTTCCGTAACCAAGTTTATTCGCTCCAAACCAGTTGATGGAAACACGCCTAATTCACATTTATTTTTTTGCAGCATTTAAAAAGTTTGCTTGACAATTGAATGGAAACACGACTTATGTCTGTTCTTCCTCTCCTTGATCATAAAATGTGGAACAATTTTTTTTATTTTTTTTTGCCATTTTATGCCTTAATTAGAGCGTTGACAGGAAACGAATGAGAGAGATGAGAACAGCATGAAAAAAGTTCCCCATACAGACTTGAACTGTGGACTTTGTGGTTCATGGGTGACGCCTTAAACCCCTAGGCCACAAAGGCAACCCTTTCTAACTAGTTTTAATGTATGGATTTATGTGCCTTTTCGAGCTAAACTTCATTGGATTTGAACAGTGAAGAAGTTAATGCTTTGTGTAACGTTACATAATTTCCCTCAAATTTAATTTTAAGAAGCAGAGTGCTTGTTGATGCATAAAAGCTGCCAAACATGAAATTACGTTCTTCTCTGTCTATCAAAGAAGATTGCTTGGATTTTTGTTTTAACTTTGACCACTCACCTCTCCAAACAAGAGTCCTGGTGGTAATAGGAGAATAATGATTTGCATTTCACAATGTGAAATTCATGTTTTGTGTGGGATGTGTGTGTGTGTGTTGGCAGTGTCTCCTGCTTCACCTTCCTGAAAGCCCAAAGGAGGGAAAGAGTTGGAAAGATGCCCAGTCCATCTGCTCCTCATTCGCTGGCTCGCTGGTCGCTATAGAAGATGAGATTGAACAAGGTAGAGGCAAAGCGAACTGCACAACCGTCCGATAAATGGCTAAATTCATATACACACATTGGTACTGTAGGCATGTAATTCTGCTCTATGTGTTCATTTTTGTTTTTCCTTTCCTGTTGTCACGCCGTCATTTCTGCAGCCTACATCACCATGTTGCTTCAGGGAAGCTCTGTAGGTGTTTGGATTGGTCTGCAGGATGTCATGAAATGGACCAATGGGAAATCAGTCAGCTACACCAACTGGTCTCCAATTGAACCAAAGAGCTACATCACTGTAAGCCTACACTGCTAGCGTAGCAATTTATTGTCTATTCTTATCATGTGTGTGAACATGTGTCCCTTGCAAGTCGTCAGGAGAGATGCCTAATTGTGTCCTAAACAGTCCCAGCTTTTGCAGAAAATCCTATTTCATTATCATTGTTGAACACAAAACTGCGAGCCAAGACAAGTATAGACCATTTCACAGTTGTAAACATTCAAAATTTTGTTTAATTCCTGTTGCAGTGTATGTGAATGGCATAAGCTGACAGGAAGTAAATATGAACCCAAGCTTACCACAGCTCCAGGTCTCCTTGCACAATGTGCCCAACACATGCTCAAATGCAGGCGAGTGACCATCGGCTGCCGAAGCGATATTCGCCTGAAAGTTCACCAAAATTGAACTCCAGGCGAATCCAAAGATGTGATGTTTTTTCACCCCATTGCTCGCATAGAATGGAAGTGAACGGGAGGCGAATGTTCATTTTGTGCTTGCGTGACTGTGCCTTTATGCTGAAATGGAAAAGCAAAGTGGGAGAAGCCACTAGTTCCAGAAATTAGTTTTTTCAATTCTCTCTTTCTTTCTTTCTACTAAGGAACTAGCGGATAGTTGAGATTTCACCAACTACAAAGAAATAGCCCTGCCGTTACAGAGAGCATTAGAAGTCTGCAAAAAATGAACATGTCTTGAAACCCTTCCCATTATACTATTTTTTTTTAAACAATATGCATCCTATAAAATTTTCAATAACTATATATATTTTGAAAAGAGGGATGTATAGTAACACAGATGTACATTAACATGTTGGGACATTCTTAAAATATATACCAGTGATTGACATACCAGAAGTATTTTTAACAATAAAGTCCCAGTGACTTTCCAATTTGAAAGTCACTGGATAACAATACTGTAGGTTCATCAGTTTTAATTAAACTTTTTTTCTGATAAATCTTTTTTCTGTCAGTCTGGTATGGTAGATGGCTTTAAATACTACAGAACCCATCAGCCTCGGCCACTGTGGACAGTGGAAAAGCCGGTCAGAGACGGGAATCAGAGCTGTAGCTGTAGTGTTGTCGATGTAACTAGAAACAAAACATAGTTCCTGGATTTGTCCAAAAGCTTGTACCTTTTATCAAAAAACAGATAATTCGACCAGGAGAGTTTTGTGTACATCCAAGCCTAGGAAGTGCAGCTCTAAGGGTCGGTCACCTGACATCGTCTGTGGAGAAAACAATCAGAACTTTTACTTCTGCGACCCTGAACTCCCCAAATAACTCCTCCAACTTTGCTACTCTTGCATAAAATCAGAATTGGAGAAAAAACTGGACTTGCATCTTAAATCACATGAAACTGTTGACCTGTTGCAAGTGACGGTATAATGTGGATCACCATTTCACCTGAGCAAACGCATCAAGTATTGGTTGAAGCGTAAGATAAGTCTAAAGATGAAAAGACACTTTCATAAATGTGCTGTTGTCAATAGGTTTGTATGTATTGATATATGCTTCATGAATCCCCAGGATGGATTTGCTGATGAGCCGTTGTGTACTGTTCTGTCCAACAACCACAACTTCCACCTGACAGGGAAGTGGTACGATGAGAGTTGCAGCGAGAGTGGTTATGGCTTTATTTGTGAAAAACCTCAAGGTAGGATTCCCTCAGTTTCTTTATCTTTGGTTTTATTCTTTCAATGCCTCTACAGCCCATTCTCATTCCCAGGGCATCATATACTGAGGCCATGTCACGTCCATTGGCGTTCGATACAAGACACCTTTTAACGCTGGTATGAAGTGCACCTGGTGTTCCATTAACTACAATGTAAACCCATCCGTGGCAACAGTAAACGCTCTGAGAAAGTGCGCCGGGGGTGTGGTGACGTAGTTTAAAGAGCAAAAAGACACAGGCGGCAGGGAAGGTGGATGGGTCCAACAAACACAAGGTTTTCATCCAGGAGACCACTATTTGCGTCACAACGGTCAGTGTCATTTTCACTGTACAATCGTAGTAGTTTTAAGCCCAACCATGTAGTTCTTTCCTCAACCTAATTATAGTGGTTTTGTTGCCTGATCCTAAAGTGACGCTAAGGGTAACTGCAGTGGTTTTGATGCTGAAAATAAAGTGCTGCCAAGGGGCATGACAAAGTGGCGGTATGTGACGAGTTGGGATGAGAACGTGTTGGCCTCTCTGTTTTTCAGCATGTCTTTCTTTTTCTTTTGCTGTCAGACCACTCTAGCTTTCTCATGCTGAATCATGGTCTCTCGTGCACACTTCTCTTGTAACTTATTCTCTCTGCAAGTAAAAAAAAACTGAAGTGCTGACAGGTGTTTTCTTTCCTGACAGCCACACACTGTTGTACAGGCCCAGATATCAAGAAAAATTAAAATACTTTACTAGAGACATATCATTCTCCACAATAACACAATAGAAAACACAATTACATTTAAAGCCACATTAAAGCGTAACTTAACTTATCCTGAACATCTTGTCTTTGCTGACCTCCAGTGGTTTAACTTCTCACTAGGTAGCAGTGATTTACACGTGATTGTCACGTGTACTGACATCATTGTTGTTGAATGTGATTACAGGTACAACAAAACACAATCAACCACAGCGCAATTATGTCACATGGATGTAATTTTGAGTCTTTGATTTTCATTTCATGGTAGATTCTACATTATCTGCACTCTGATGTTACTTACTGTGTCTTTAAAGAAAAATTCTGGTATATTTCAACCTGGTGTGATTCTCATAAATGTAGCCATTGTGACTCTATTGTATTGACCCAGATGTAGATTCATATGCAGTTAGCCATAATGGCTATTCCAGGTGGCTACTTTCTGCTGGCTGTAGCTCAGGGTGTTGTGCGAGTCATCCTTCAACCACAAGGTTGGCGATTTGATCACCGGCTCCTACTGTCCGCGTGTCAAGTTACTCCCTGAGTGCTTTTCAGCAGCCTACTGCTCCTAAATGCTTAACGCCGAATTCACATCACAGCAGTGGTGAAGTGCGGCATGCGGCGAGCTGCCATGCAATGTCTATGAAAAGCTGCTACGCCGCTCCCGAGCTCTGCAAACTGCGGCCGTTTGCCACTAAAAGTATGATTTTAGTGGCAAAGTACGGACAGAGAGGACCTTTAGCCAATCAGTAAACACATTCTGTGACTCCTGTGACATGTTGACCTATTTAGCATAGGATGGGAGGTCAGATTTCATGTATGTTTCTGTATGTATACGACAATAAATAAAGTTTAAAGTTTTACTTTCAGTCAGAGTCGTGTTTGCAATGATTCATGTTAAAATCATGTTTATTTGGGAAGCTGTAGGAGGCTTGCTCAGCTTGCTGATATCCTTGTTTCCTGTATCCTCCAGCGCAAAGTTAGCATGACCCACAGAGTCACAAGAGAGCCCACATTTATGGGAAATATGCCAGGTTGAAATATATTTAACTGTAATAAAATAAACTCTAAACACACCATGACACATGAAAGGTCATGTGGCTGTTTGAATAAAATAATTGATAGCTTTGATTGTTAACCTTTAATGAATTGTTTGACATTTTGGGAAAATGTGCTTATTCACTTTCTTGCCAAAAGTTATATGAGAAGATTGATACCATTAAAAATTAAGCTACAGCCAGGAAACGGTCAGCTTCATTTAGCATAAAGACTGGAAACAGTTAGCCTGTACAGAAACCAAAGTGTAAAAACTACAAGTTATGTGCAGGACTATTTACTGGGAGTCCTGGAGTCTCTGCTCATGACAACGACGGGACTCAAGGAAGTCACTACTCAGATATGAGAGCGGTATCAATTTGGTACATCAAGTTAATGAGACCAAAATGTCAAACAATTCATTTAATTGATGTAAGTAACAGCTATTCAGTCATCCATTAATTGTCCCAAACATTAACACCTTCAAGTAATCATTCTACTCTTTTTCCCACACTCCTCTCTTTTGTCCTTTTTTTTCTGGTTACAGATATATCCAAACCCCCCACACACTCCTATCACCACCCTCTCCCTGACAATATTGAGTACAGGAGAAGCACCTACAAGGTTGTGTCTGGCAACATGAGCTGGTACGACGCGATGCACATGTGCATAGAGCATGATTCGGACCTAGTGAGCATAACTGATGCCTACCACCAGGCTTTCCTTACCGTCCTTGTCAATAGATTGGCAGTCCGCCACTGGATTGGACTGTACAGTGAAGACGTATGTATCCTCTCATGCAATATGTACATAGCTCTGCACTGTGTATGTCTACTGTTCTTCTTTGTGTGACAATGTTTGTGTCAGACAGGTGGCATTGTGCGTGTTTGTCTGCTTTTCTTCAGTTTGTCTTTAAAGAAATAGTTTGACATTTTGGGAAATACGGTTATTCACCTTTTTAGCAATAATTAAATGAGAAGATTGACGGCACAGCCATCAGCCGGTTAGCAAGCGTACCACAAAGACTGGAAACTGGGTGAAACAACTAGCCTGGCTAACTAATTAACATTAACATTATTTCTTTCTTGTTTTTGTTTTTTTTAAATCCTTGCAAAAACCAAAGTGTAAAAACAACACATATTTGTACGATGATTTTGCCCAATAATGCCCAAAAGTGCCATAAGGTATGATCATTTGACGATTTTGTGATACTTACAATTTGTAGTTGGTTTTAGTCTAAGCTGTCTCATATCAATTCATTTCCCGATTCATTCCTACATCCGTTTTTTACACATGTGACCTCTTTCCAGCCCATCGTGCTTGGTATAGGCTATGATGTTGATGAACATGACTCACACAAGCATGACTGCTCAGCGCTCATTTGGCCAGAGTATGCACGAGAAATAGCTTTGAATGCACCATAGGCCCAGTTATTTATTTATGACCTTGACTGTTTTCATGCAGAATATGAACAGGCTTCTACTTGTGCTGTCTTGTAATGACTGATGGATTTATGGACACATACCCCCTTCCATAGCTACAGTTTGCTTGCTTTACAAAAAACAAAAAATTGTAAAATTACACATTTACGCCTATTTTTATGATCATTTTAAGCCTCTGGTACGATAGTTTAACATTTCCTATCTGGCAACACATTTTAGTTGACAGGGAGTTGTGTGCTGAACTATTACATAGCCGAGAGAAGTAGAGACTCGTAGCTAGCTGTTTCCCCCCTGCTGTCAGTCTTTATGCTAAGCTAACCTAATCATCTGCTGGCTGTAGCTTCATATTTAACAGACAGACATGAGAGTGGTGTTCTCATCTAACTCTCGTCAAGAAAGCAAATGCACATATTTCCCAAAACTGTTCCTTCAATACTGCTTAATGTGCATGAATTGCAGAGAATACACATCTGCATGCATGAGCTTAATTTAAAAAAATGGTAGTTTGAATTTTTGTCTTCTTTTTTTCTTTATCAAAAGTATAGTTTGTGCATGTCCACATGTCATCGGCATCCTAAAACTAGCAAGTGTGGCAGTCTATCCCACATCATGATCATGTAGATAACTAAGCACTTAAATAATCCTGGCAAATCACAACATTTAAATTGAGTATCTCCGTTTTTGTCCTTCGTTGCTCTGCTGTGCCACGATGCACCACCTGACCAGACTTTATTGCCTGCTCTAAAATGGAAAAATTGAAGCTTTTAAATAGTTTTTGAGTAATAGATACACACAGAAAGCTTATAGCCTGGACTAAATCTTAATAAGGGAAAATGTGTTACTCACAGGTGTGAAGTACAAATGAAAGTATTTACAAAAGGTCCTAAAACATTCTTTAAATGGACACCTAGGCTACGTTTCAAATCACATACCTTTTCTTTTTACTTTTAGTACACACTGTACACCTTGAACTTTGACCCTGTTGCTCATATATCCGCTGTGCAGAGTATTGTGGGTCAGAATAGACAGAAAAGCATGCTGGCTTGCGTACTGCAAAATGTGACCAGATGCAGTAGAACATCCTGGTATTTTTAGCCTACTGCATTTAACATACTATGTATTTGGACATCTTTTTTCTGGCATACTAAATAGTATGGTAGTATGGGTATTGGAGCGCACAGCTAATGTGTTTTGTTTGGTTTGTTTCACATAGATGCCCGCCGATGGCTACTTACAGTTGTCTCACATTCCTCACTGGTGTTTCCCCTGGCCTTTTGCCTATGTAGAGCTATTCCATCCACTGGCATGTGCTTTTCCAGCAGACAGACAGAGCCTTAGCATTTGGATTAAAGTATCGCTGAGCCCCCCAGGAATATCTCAGTCATGGAGAGAAATGAATGCAGGAAGTGAGGGAACAGATTCTCTCTCTGCCTCTCTTTTATTTTTGATCTTGCCTGCAAATAACTGCAGGCTATTGTTGTCATGCGAATCGTGTTGAGTCATTGTACCGTGGAATACTGGGTGTGTTTCACTACTGGTGAATCAGTAGCTGGAATCTCCCTCGGAAACATGCACCTCCTTAACTAAAGCATAGCACGCATTGTTTCTTTGTTAAGAGTCTAAAAAAGTAGTTTAATTTGAGTTTTACATTTTGTAATGCTTCTAAATTAGAAAAACAAACCCAGAATACATTATTTCAGTAAGCACAAGAAATTGTGAGTGAAGTGTGGTGTGAAGATTTGTTTGTTTAACCAAAACCTAATTATGGGAAATGAAACATACAGTGAAAACAATCAAATACATCGTCCTCTCATGGCAGACACCCAGTGCCACTGACAGAATGTAGTACTCGCACAAATACAATAATTTACTAATATAATACTATTTAAATATATATAATAAACTAAACGTTGGCATAAGTGCAAAAGATGCAGTACAGCAAGGAACAACACAGTCAGATATCCATGTGTTACTGGCAGAGTGCCACCACAAGTGTAACTTCTTCACTGACACTTTGGTGATTTCCTTACAGGGTGGCTTCAATTATCAGTGGTCAGATGGCAGTGACACAGTGTACACGCACTGGGACCCAGCCGATGACGAGGACGACTTTGTGACGGGAGAGTGTGTGTACATGGACGTGAACGGAGGCTGGCGGAGAGCAGACTGTGAAACTCTGCTACCAGGAGCCCTGTGTCATGTTCCCCCACCAAGTCAGTGAAAATCTGCTTGACGTTGCACCTCTTCAGCTGCTGAGTTTCTGTCACTCATAATGCGTGAAACCATTTTCTGCCTTCCTCCTACTCTCTATCAAACAGGCAGTAAACCATTTAGCTCATATGAGCTGTCGTGTCCCTCCACGTGGGTGAAATTCGGTCATGGCTGTTACAACTTCGAGCCTGTGGTGCAGAAACTTACATTCGAAGAGTCAAGAGAGCACTGCAGGCAAAAAGGTAGGGATTCATAAGGTGTTGCTTTGGTCATTCATTACCTGTGTAACGTACGTGTTGTTTTTGTATAGATAACAACGGTATGATTGAAAGTTTGAAAAATATGTTGTCACTATAATCTGCAGGATGGAATATATACTCCCCCTACAGGTCAAATACAGGAGCTGCTCTGAAAAGCACAAGGCTTTAGAAAACTGGTTGAGTCCTTCATTAGAAATCTCACTTAGAGGAAGTAGATATAAACAGTAACATTCTGCTTATGGCTATACTCTATACCAGTGGTTCCCAACCTTTTTCCTTAAGGGACCCCTTTTCTATTTTTGAGTAAACTGACGACCCCTAAGTGACATATTTTATGGATATTTCACATTATATTCAATGCTTTACAATGACAGTAGCCAATAGAACAACTGATAAACTGCACAATTAACCCAAATAGTGAACACAATAACTGCAGAAACTAGTAAAATGTGTAAAACAAGCAATTTGGAGGATTTTTGAGCAGATTATTTCCTGTGAGTATTGCATCATAGATGAGTTTTCCTGTTATTTTAATACAAGTCTGTCTATATTATGTATTGTTTTGAATTTTTAACAATCATACATACTTAATAGGACTATTTTTTGACAAATTCAGTGTTTTCTTCTCCCTGACGCTTCACTTTTCGAACGCAGGATGAGGCTTTTTAACAGAGAGGGAAGGCTCTGTGAATATAGCCTGTGTTCAGGTCTTCACCGTGCGCTTATCTTTTGATATTTTTTTTAAAGTTTATAATAGTAATCCAAACTTTAAAAATAATTTAATTTAGTTTTGTTCACAGAAATGAATGAATGCTGAGATATAGGCCAACTGTATATATATATTTTTTAAAAGTTGTCTTACGCACTCTTAAAATCAAGAAGGCCTCACAACGCCCTGTAAAGCTTTGGCGACCCCTAATGGGGGTCGGACCCCCAGGTTGGGAACCACTCCATTGGTGCTTTAAATTTCCAGTGTGTTACAATACTTGATATTCGCCCACTATATATGTTTTTAAAGGATTTTTATTTTATTAGTTTTTCTTGCAGAGAGTTTCACAAAATGTCAATCTACTCCTTTAAACTGCACAGTAGTTGTGAGTTTGTTGTGCTGCTGTCAATTTCTAGTCAACACCTCAGATGTCCTGACCATTGAGAGTGAGACAGAGAATCGTTTTGTTCTGGAGCAGCTGTGGTCGTCGGGGTTCCTTCACCACGGCGTGTGGTTGGGGATGCACTTCAACATTGACAGTAAGAATCTGTGTAACTCTGTCGTTACCATCAAATGATCATAATCCACCACAATCCCATTTCATTAATTTGTGGCCTCTGCTTTTAGCTGATTCTCTGACCTGGGTGGATGGTTCACCTATGGACTACACCAACTGGCCCAACAAAGCCCCAGACTCCAAGCTGCTGACTGCAGACGCTTGTGTTACTACCAGGGTGGTTGACGGCATCTGGCACCTGT
>CAKALG010039336.1:0-20030 GCA_916700815.1 Helicolenus hilgendorfi
GCTCGCTACACATATTGACCGTCATCTTTTCCTGTAAAATGTCCGGTGTAATCGGTAAAACCGGTGTTATCACAAGTTTATTAACTGGTGGGAAATTTTCCTCACCGTCACATCCCTATAGTAACCACATCCTGATAGAGCTTCTACACCTTTGTGCCATACAACCCAGTGTCAGTGAATCAAGGAGAGAAAAGGAGTGACAACCCCCCTAAAAAGTATTTTACAGTATCACACGGAGACAGATCTACTCCTATAAGAAATGTGAATAGTGTATTCCGGCGGCAGTGAACGTTTTAAGTTAAACCACAGCATGTTTTTTTAGCATGTCTGAATTGCTTATGAATTTGATGCTGAGACACTGATTTCTGTTTGTCAGTGTGTTTCCAGAGAATGTGATTCTCTCCCTGTCTGGCCCTGTGGGACGCCGTCACTGCTGATGCTAGAGGCAGCTTATGAACAGGCCACCCACCACCAACTGCCTCTGCACATGATCATGTGTGTGTCTAAGGGTGTGTGTGTGTGTGTGTGTGTGTGTGTCTGCGCTACTGTTAGAATATTAAAGTTCTTCCCCGGTGAATGGCAGGCATATCAAAGACCAGAGAGTCTGCCAGCAAGGCCTGTGGCACACACACACTGACAAATATATATTTATATCCAACTCAAAGGCATACCAAAGTGTGCTCATGGCATTATACTGCCCAAGGCAAGTCGATGTAATTTTTATGTTTTACTCAACAGTGTCCCTAAATACTTTAGTATGCAGACAGTTGGCTTGTGACTCGTACTGTTGTTAGCCTGAAGCTAAAAGACACAGCTAAGCCACCTGGCTGTTTAGTGGATGCAACAGACGTCTGGATGCAGCTGTGTAATGCCTCAAAATTTGTAAATTGAATGACATCATCCTTAGAATTTTAGTTGTCACAAAACCCCCCGCTGGTCCCCGTCATCACTACTACCACAAACATCGCAGAGGATGTGACAAGAGGTGATGTAGAAATCAATAGTAATCCTAGCTGTTTCTATCTTCAGGTTTAGGTTAAGGTCATGGCGTTCACTCAGCCAGTGTCTGTCGTAACTGCATTTGCTGATCTCTGAGTGACAGTTTGTTTGCTGAAAATATTTTACTTACAACTAGACTTGCAAATCATCTTTTTGCATGTTATATTTTGGAATCACCACCACTGATTTAACCTGTCCATTGTGTTGATAGTGTACTTGTCTTGTTCTGGCAACACATTTCAGTCCAATCACTTAAGAAAATCCATTCTGTATTTATCAAGACAAAGAGCATCCCAGTTTAGATGCTGAGACAGATGCTTGAAAGATATTTGGCAACCAGGGCTGTCACTTTATATTCAAAATTCAAACTACCATTCAGACGTGGGGGTGGGGAATAATATTCAAACTGTAATTATCTGTCTATTCAAAAATCCCGATGGGGTCAGGAGACTGTCATGAAATTCTTTGACAGCTCTACAATGTCGTTTATGATTAAGTTGTGTTTGAATACATTCACACTAATAACTTGTCAGTTTTCATTCATACAAACTTGACAGTCCTACTGCTGAGAGGAGAATTAAGACGTTTATACAAAACATATCATACCCTGGGTGCTTCTCATTTTTTAATAAGAAACACCACATGATCAGAGATCAGATTCTTTTTTACTTCATTTTCCATCACAAGGTTCATAAATAAATTAAAAAAAACGCATCCCACAAGACAGCCTGTCTGAGCTGATGTCCATGCTGCTCTACATAGTTTTCATACACATCACAGGTCAACGTATCCTCAGACAACGGTTCGTATCCTATCTTCGGAAAAGTTATTCCTCGTTTTTTGGTGCATTTCCCTATGAATGTCCAACAACATGTGTTCATTTCCACTTCTGTCTTCACAGAAAACAACTTGGTTAGGGTTAGGCAACAAAATGACTAAGTTAGGTGTAGGAAATATTGTGGATCGGGTTAAAATAACTACGGAAGTGACGTAACTTAAGTCCCTGTCGTGGAATCAAGTCAAATAAATCAACATTAACATCTGGTTTCACACGGGTTACGAACAGCTGTCTCCTGAAAAGTCATTTGCGTTTGTCGCTCTTTATACTTCCTGGTTTACGACTGCATGGATTACATACAAATTGATTTGGTGAGATACAAATTTTATATATACGAATTATAGTGCAATATTTGTCGTATATTTAGCTACGAGCGGTGTCTGAGAACAGCCTGGATCGGTTGAGCGAGTTGGGTTTCTCACAGCGGCTTTGTGTAAATCGTTGCTGGCAGATTATTAAATTCCTCAAATTCAGATCAGGAGTGCTACACTCCCTACACAGTGTTAAACCTTTTTTTGTGCAGTATTGGTTTCTCCCTTAGGTGACTGTCTGTTGCCCTAACATAGTGTATGTCACAGCACTAAGTGTGTGTCGCTATGGCTCACTGGAAGTGTGACTAATGTGCTGTACGTGACTCCTCAGTCCACCCCTTGCCTCCCTTCTTCCACCTCATCCACCCCTAATCTCTCATATTCTCCTCCTCTTCTCCCCGTAAGCCTCCTTTCTCCCCATTTTACTTCCATTCATCATCATATTTGTTCTCTGATTGATGCAATCTATTCTGCGTTCTTCACTATAAGACCGTTTCATATCCTCGTTATGTCACAACTTTATTTAGCGTGATTGCGCTCAGACCTGTTGTTCAGATATGTCTCTGAAATACATATTGATAGCCGGTGACACAAAAGCACAGACCACCGCTTTAGCCGTCTTCATTTTTTTGTCGTTTGATAGTATAAAAAAAAACGATGATACCAACAATCCACAGTATCAGTTTTACAGTCTGACCCGATGGATGGTGTTTTTTTTTTGTCCAATAAAGTTTATTTGAGCATCCTAATGTGAAAAGGAAATGCGCTCATCAAGCTTTGTTGCTCTTTTGTTGACCTATTGCTTGAAAGGTGGTTTACGAGATCAGATACGTTCTAAGAATTTGCACCCATATTTGATGTGTTATTGAGTTTAATGCAATATAAATGAAAGTGTATCTTGTTTGTTTGTTTTGTTCAAATCTGTATCCCTTCAGAAACCCTGTTTGTTGATATCAGAGGGAATGGTAACAGCAATTTAGTAGTTGCATCAGGAAAGTGATGTAACAACTAGTGCTTCAAAAAACTGTGCCTCACAAAGCTACAAAGATCACTGAGTCTGAGGAAGATCTGCTGAGAATCGTTTAAGGAAGATCAGATACGTGTTATGGGAGATCTTAGTAGCAAACATTCAAACGAGAGATTTGAAAGCTGAAGTCAGTCCACAGTTTGACTGGCCACATCTCAAAATGTAAGGATTTTGGTTTGTAATTTAGTAGATACTCGTCTTAAATAACAACTGCCATGGTTTTCCAATTTTTTGGGAAATCAGAAACAAAAAGACACATCACAAGTTACCCGATGAGAGGTGTGAAACCTTTGTATCTGAGTGAAGTAGAGACCTGTCAATCATCTATTGAGAGCTGATTCCAGTAAATGGAACCTTGCCAGAAGCTGTTAGGAAGTACTGTAGCTATTATGCCAGGTTTGCCATTGAATTAATGAAATGATAATGCTGCGTTTGGAAAGAGCAACACATTATGAATGGTAGATTCCTTCCTTAGTAACCAGCTCAGTATCCTAGGAATTACCGTCATATTGGACCAATCCACATCTCATGATTTACGCCCAATGCAAACCGTTAATTCCAGTGTCCTTTATGAAGGGAGGTGGAACGTAAGGGTGGAGGTTAGGCTGTCATTAGTTAATGTTGGCCATTTGAATAGCTGCCTAACCAAAACCAACAATTCAACAGTTACGGCTTAACCTGTGCAAATAAGACAAAAAAAAACATGTAATTATCAAAACACCCCCAAAGGGTGAAATGTACCCCTAACCGCGATGCCAAGCAAGTAGCATCTTAATGCTCCTGTGCTATTTGCACGTATTTAAATGAGGTAAGAGGCATTACATTTAGCACAAAATTGTCCCCTTTCTATGCAAATGAGCCTCATTGAAAAAACAGTCCATTCACATAGATCAGCGCTAACAGCCACACGCAGTTACAGTGAAATGATTAGCATCTTCAGATAGTTGTTTGTAACTGAAGCGCATAAGGGGTGTCCGCTCAAATTCATTTTTATGACTGCATGTCATTTTTGAAAATGAGTTGTTATATCTTTAGCGAAATATCTTTTGTGAATCAGACCGTGAGACGGGGCAGATTGTGGTTGCAAATGATGCGCAAGTCATGGTGCTATCAGCAGGCCACAATCCATTTTTTGTGAATTCGCCCGTGGGCCACTGGTGACTGACATGACATGTCAGAGCTCAGCATGTTGCAGAACTAGTCCGACATTTTTTCATGTCCGTTTGATATACGGGCTTTCTGGTCTGCTTCATTAATCACACTGCTGCTGAGCTGTCTGACGTTCAGGGGAAATGCTCAGGGTTTTCTATGTGGCCGAGTCCGTTGATAAATAGTCCTGCTAAGCTAACTGTAATGGACTGAAAGTCGGCCCTGTCTTCACTGTACAGTAAGAGCTGTCTGTTTGAATCTTATTCTGCTGTTATATTGTGTTGGATTAGATTATTCAAAGAAGGTTATGCTAAAAACTAACATAGAAACGACAAAAGATAGTTTGAAAGTATCAGATAAATCAACTACATTTTTGGCTTTCAAAACTCTTTTGAAACAAAACATCACGCTCTTCCTGTTGTAATTTTAAAGACTGCCACAGTCCTGCAGGCAGCAACATATGATTTATAGTTGAAAACAATGGAAGCTTAGGACTGCCGGGAAGATTAACCAGTAACTTCAGACTCTGACAATAACGTGTTTGTCATCGGCTCTACTTATAATCTATAAAGAAAACAATTACAGTGGAGTTAATATGTAAAAAGTGAATGTTATTCTGTAGGATGCTTTGATCATTTACTGACTATTTTAAATCAATCAGACCATATTCAAAGTTAAATTTACTCAGATGAAAAGTTGATTGGAAAAGGTTTTAAAAATGTCCATTTTAAAGTGACAAGAGGCAACTTTTCAATGGACAATGAATCATAGATGTTTGTTTCTGGCTGCTAGTGTTAGCATTATGTAGCATTGTTTAGATTATCAAATGGACAATGAATCATAGATGTGTGTGTTCAAAAGACGTATTTGCACCATCGACTCCTGTCTCATGACAGTCTGCAAACCATTGCTGTTTTGTGGAGCAGTTAATAAAAGTGGATGGTGCAACACAACTAATAAACTATGATAGCTTTCCTCCATGTTTGACTCTCCAGCTCTCCGTCCCCTAAAATGTTAACACTGTCAAGACGGCTTATAGGACCAAATTCTCTGGTTAAAATTTACCGAAGTTGAACTCCACACCACTGTTAGATAATCCACTGATAGCGCCGATTACATCAGAATTAATCACAGTTTCACTGTTTTAATTGCCGGTGTGACGAGGCCTTAATGCTGCTGTGCATGAAGGAAATAGTGCAGAGAAATACAATCAGACTGCTTCTAACCTTCTTCCAGCTCTTATTTCTTTAAATGATCAGTGTCAGCGATGTTTCCATACTGCTGATGTTCAAACCTGAAAAGGCCACATGTGACAAAAGTGGCAGAAGCTGGCATCCCCTCAACACCCATCTGAGCATGTCTATGAAACGTCCCATTCTACATGAAATTATAGGACACATCTAGATAAATCCGAAACAGCGTAAGGCTGCTGGAGCTCTGCAGGGAAACAGCAGCACCTTATTACTTTCCTATTTGTAACATGTTATATTGACCTATATAACAGTCAGGATTAATAAACCAAACCAAATACTGGCAGGCAGTAATGTTAGTGTGTGAAATGGGTACTCGGAGCTGTGTGTGCAGACACGGTACACACAAACACCAGCACACGCACACTCTTGCCTGAGGAGACAGTTTGCAAACAGCGTGATTTAGGAGCTAGGCCACTGGCAAACAGGAGTGTTTAGGAGAGAAGGAAAGAGAAAAAAAAAACTGGAAAGGAAGGATGGAGAGAGAATGGAGGACAGAGGACAAGACAACCGGACTCATCAATTACCCTGTTAAATGAACAAAGAGCAGCAACAGAGCAGAGGCTAATTTTAATCAATGGAGACACGTGGCGTTCAGGGGGCGGGCAGCAAATTAACACTCCGAGCAATTAATCTGGTCCTGAGCACACTCTTTACCCTGAAGAAAAAAACAATGGAGATTCATTCCTCATTCAATCATGCCAACACAATTGATCTTTACTCGCTTAAAGGTGTTGCCTTGACGATAGAGTAATTATCAAAGACACATTAATTCACTATTGTTTTTTGACATTTGCAACAGGTGTTTCTAAAGAGTGCATGTTTGAGGGCTGAATCATTTGCTTTGGTAGAAGCAGAGCGGGTCGTCCATTAATTGCTGAGTTGATGGTTCGATCCCCAGCTCCTTTTGTCCACATGCCAAAGTGTCCATGAGCAAGACACTGATCCCCGTTGGTTAAGCCGATGCATACCATTTACGCTACTTATTAGGGAGGTCACAAGAACCGATGCTTTGGTACCAAGTTGATGCAAAAATTCTGAAAACGTGAGAGTACTCCTTTTTCTACAGCACTGCAGGTACCACCAGGGCTCGAGACTAACGGCATTTAATATCAAAAACGACGCAGTAAACTCAATAACAACGCCTCCAGGGGACCCACACTATTTTTACCCTGATAATGCTACATTGTGAACAACAAATCTGTTTTGAAATCGGCAGGATGAGAGCTAGTTAACGTCAGCGGTTAGCAGCTGGTGGGAAGCACTGTCCTGCGGAGCTAACGTTAATGGAGGTTGTATTGAGTTTCATTATGATTATGATGCGGTTAAGCTCTACTCAGTAAAAGTGATGCAAAGGTAAATTCTAACATTATCATGATGTGTTCAAATGTAGTCTTGTTATATTTAGTTTTTGGCGAGAAACCTGAATAAATACAGTTTGAAGGAGATGTTTTCACAGCAATATAAAATAAATATTAGAGAGAGAATTATGACCTGTTTAACTTCCTAACAATAGCTCAAAGTGTTTAATGCTTTGTTTTGACATCCCTACTACTTGTACTGTACGGCCGATTCTTATGATAATACTCGATATTTAACCTGTAGATATTATAATTATCATACCAAGTTCACAATCACAAGTAGGGTTACAAATAATGATTACTTTTATTATCAAATTATTCACAGATTATTTTTCAATTATGTGATGAAACATTTAGCCAATATGATATCAGAAAAAAATATTAATTAAATCAACTCTTCTAAACTCGTCTCGTAACTTAAAATAATGAGTTGACTAAATGTACAACAGATTGTTTACGTACGTCATCAGATTAAGTTATCTAGAGACATATTTTTGCATATTTCCCAGCATTCATTGGATTTGAGTTAAACTTCTGGAGAAAGCCATATTTTTCAGTCAGTTTCAGACAGTTACACGGTGGAGGCTTGTTAGATGTCTTTTTATACACTCACACAGTGATTGTCTCACTAAAAAGAACATTTTAACATTTGGTGTAAGAAGACATTTACCAGTTCTGGGCAAGACAAAAGCTGGGAGAGGGAGAAGAGGATCTTTGAAGAAAAAGGAGGAAGGTCTTTTAAAAAGAGGAAAGATAATGTCAAAGGGGAAGGAAGATCTTCAGGAAAAGGAAAGAGATCTTTGCGGAAGATGAGGAAGATATTTGAGTGGGATGAGGCAAGATCTCCCGGGGAGAGACGGAAACAGATCAAAGTGGAACAGAGAGTAGATGGTCTGCAAAGATGAGGAGGAAGATTACCTCAAAGAAAGAAGATCTGAGGAAGAGGAGGACCAACTCCAACATGAGAAATGCCACCCTATAAGACAGATCCCATTTCAGCTTTTGTTCATGTTACAGTAAAGTTGTGCTTCTAACTGATGATGTGTATTAAACAAGGCATTACTTTGATCCTGAGATTCATCGCTCGCTTTCTTCCGTTTAATTATAGAAGTGACTACTTGTTTAATTATGCTGGCGTTTCTTATCTGAGCAAACACTTGTGATTCTTCATGCATAAAGAGATATTTAAACATGTGAATTTATAGCTGGGTTGTGGTCTCTGACCACAGCTGTGCTTATCGAGGTTTTCATGGGAGGTTTTTCTTGTTCTCATTAACGGAGTCTCAGCTTGGACAGTGTCAACCCCATTTATCATTTTCATTGTTTCCTCATAATGTGGGCATGTGAAGCCACTGGAGACCATAAAACTGTGATTAAAGGCAATCAGTGATATTATCTGTGTATTAAATATCTTTCTTAAGCCTTCTAAAACAATGTAAATTTAGATTGGATTTATTTATGAATCAATAAAATGCTCTAAATTATGGTTAGCGCTCATTTCCAATTTATGGTACCGCAACGTTAAAAGTAAAAGAAATGAAACAATCTTAAAAACAAAATCACGTCAGTACAAACTAAATCAAAACGAAATATTCCTATCAAATCTAGAGACAATTAGTTGGCTAATTGATTAGTCAATTGACAGAAAATGATTTTAATAACCCATTCATTTTGGTTCCAGCTTCCTCAAATGTGAAGATTTGCTGCGGTTCTCTCTCTTATATAATAATACATTGAATTTCTGTGGGTTTTTGATTGTTAGTCAGACAAATGTGATGATGTCACCTTGGTCTCTGGGAAATTATAATCAATTATAATCAAATCACCTAAATAAAACAGGAAAAATGAGTAAAATATGACCAATAAAGAAGCTGTGACTAAACATTACAGTGACAATATAGTTAATTACTATTTAAACTACTCATTATACAGAATGGTGCATTTCAAAATAATGTCTATTATATTATCAGATTATAAGTATTGATGAATTAATATGTAAGCTTTATCTAATAAACAAAGGACTTCACCATAGGAGACCGCTGTTCGTGTTCCGTGTGAAACCAAAAGTCAACTGTTGACTTATATATGCTGACTACTTAAATTACATTACATTACAACATACTTATTATAAACCAAAGCACGATCTTTTCCTAAACCTAACCAAGTAGTTTTGTTTGAATTCACACCGTTAACCACGTGTTTAAAACTGTGACCGTGCGTCTGTATGTGATGAGTTGGGAATGTGAACGGGGCATTCAACGACACGTAAAAACCTTAAAATGCTCGCAAAATGTCCTTAAAAGTGGTGTGCTATTTATTCGCCTTCCCATGATATCACGTTGTTCACCCAGAAACTACACACAGTCTTACAACAGGGACGCACACATGCACCCTACCACCACTCTATCAAAACTACATAGCCACAGGCTTCCCCATTAACACTTGTCTCTTGAAAAGAAATGAGAAAAGAGTGGAGAGTAGGAAGAGGTATGACTTTTCTCTTTTTAATGTTTGAGAAAGAGAGAGAGCGAGAGAGATTGAGAGAACCAACTTCAATTATGTATAACCCAACAACTTCAATTAAGCATGTGAGCAGGAAAATCAATATGGGAACTGATGACATCCCGGGCCTTTCATTCCTCACTGAGGAGCTGGTCTGTCTAGAGGAAACACACGCACACACACACACACACACACACACACACACACACACACACACACTGTATAGTGACTGGGTATAAATCACTCTAGAGCCAACAAGAGCGCAGCCTTCGAGCTCACGCCCTGGGCTTCACCATCTGTGTTTCCCATCCATCGATAATGAGTAATGATCATCATGTGATTGCAAAAAATTCAAGAGTGAACAGCGGAAAACTGAGTATTGTTGTTTGGCAGGTGTCAATATTGTTTGACTTATAAACAGCTGTGATGATACATTTAGAAAGAGAGCATGATGGATGATTTTGGAATGAGATCTCACTGAATGAAAACTGCTTAAAACACATTATTTTTCTATTAAAAATATCACGGCAATGTTTGTGAATTACTCTTGATAATAGAGGCAATGACTACGTTTACATGCACTTATTCCACTATAATTCCAAATATGACAATATTGTGAATTTAATGCGAGCCATGTAAACAACATGTTCCGTTTGGATATCCTGAATTGGGCCTTATTCCGAATGGAGCATTTTCTGATTAAGACATGTGTGATATGCCGATATTATTCAGATTTTAGGAGCATTCTTTGGATGTGTATACAGCGCATTCAGAATATGCGTCTCAATTTGGATTTTTACGTCAGTTTGGGACACACAACCTCTTTCCTTTTTACGTCCAGCTCTGTGCGTTGTACACAAACCAACTAGCCGACAGTTTGCAGAGGGGCAAGCCCAAAAGAAAAGCCCACATTTCTGGTCAGGAGGAGAAACACACCTACTTTTAAACATAATGAAAGACTTGGATATTAACAGGTTTTTGGATTTATGCAAATATCGCAACGCTGACCTTTTCAAGTAGGTGGTTGAAGGAATTAAAGAAAGAGGCTATATTTGCAGCGTCGAACAAGTCAGCCAACGCTTGAAAAGATTGAAAAAAAAACATATTTTTGACGCAAAGAAGCAAAATGGCACAAGCAGCTCCTGCAGTTCCACTTTTCTATATTTTGACGTGATGAGCGACATGTTAGGGCATCCATCCATCCATCCATTATCTGTTACCGCTTATCCTATTCAGTGTCGCTGGGGGGGGCTGGAGCAGAACCCGACTGACATTGGGCGAAGGCGGGGTTCACCCTGGACAGGTCTCCAGTCTATCACAGGGCTGACACATAGAGACAGACAGCCGTTCATGCTCACATTCACACCTACGGGCAATTTAGTCATGTTAGGGCATCGCCCCCTGTCAAACACATCCGAGAATGGCGTTGACGTGGGATCCACCGGCCCCGGTGATGAGGAAGGCTCCTCAAATGGACCAGATGATGATGATGATGGTTAACAGTAGGGAAAAGGACATCTAGGTAGCCAGCAGACCTGTTTAGCTACATGGGTTGTTTGTAGGTCAGCATGACGTACGTCAAGAGGATGTTTTACATTAATCAGAGTCTTTTTTGGAATAAGGGCAAAAACGTAATATTTGGGGAATGTAAACGTAGTCGCTGTTTATTTTGCTGTTGAACCTTTTTTAATGTCAATTTTTACTGCGAATCTCCCTTCAAATCCATTGTATTTGGTTTGGGGCAGAAGTCTCTGAAAACAGACCAAAATCTTGATGTGATTATAAAATGTTGACGATTCATTATCTTGTTTTGATTAGGGCTGTCAATGGATTAAAGTGCTGACTTGACTATGACTTGCCCCAAACTGCATGTGATTATCATAAAGTGGGCATGTCTGTAAAGGGGAGACTCGTGGGTACCCATAGAACCCATTTACATTCACTGATCTTGAGGTCAGAGGTCAAGGGACCCTTTTGAAAATCGCCATACCAGTTTCCTCGCTAAAATTTAGCATACATTTGGAGCGTTATTTAGCCTCCTTACCGACAAGTTAGTATGACATGGTTGGTACCAATGGATTCCTTAGGTTTTCTACTTTCATATGATCCCAGTATCTTCACTTTACCTTTAAAACTGAGTCCGCTACAACCTAATATTTGCAAGTTGCGTTAATGCATTAAAGAAATTAGTGGTGTTAAAACAAATTTTCATTAACGCATTATCGCGTTAACTTTGACAGCCATAGTGATTTTTCAATTCAAAATTCCATTCAAATCCATTGTATTTGGTTTTGGGCAGAAGTCCCTGAAAACAGACCAAAACCTTGACGTGATTATAAAGTGTTGTTGACAATTCATCATCTTAATTCATTGTGTTTTGATGCTGTTTGCTGAAGAACCAGCTGTCCTCTGGTTCTGTAATAGTAATGCCGAGAGAGAGAGAGAGAGAGAGAGAGAGAGAGAGAGTTGATAAAAATAACATGCTGTCTGGGCCATCTCTTATCAAAGTCATCATCAGTATCCCTGCATGAAATTCCATATTAGTGTGTGTTTGTGCATTGAAGTGTGTGTTCGCGTTCGCTACCTTTGTAGTGTTCAATAATTCAGCAGCAGAAGTCGCCGTTACGTCTCCGATTTCCTGCCCGATGTTGTTTAATGCCTGTCGCTATCTCTGGAAACAGGGAGGACTTGGAAGTGTTCAGCATGGTGGGAGGAGGAAGAGGAGGAAGAGGAGGAAGAGGGGGGTGACTTTGACTCATCTGTTCTTCTTCTTCACTTCTCCTCTTTTCTGGAAGGAGGGAGATAGAGAGCGGGCGAGAGTTAAGTGGCGTGTATTCAGAATTATTGATTCCTGGCTGCCTGCACCGAGGGTAACCTCACAAGTTTATTTTTCCATCATGGTGTGTGAGTGTGAAGAGTGTGTGTCTGCGGTCATCAGTGGAGCTCCATGTATAGACCGGAGCCTGCCATGCTGAATAAAACTGAAGCGCTGTGGTTTAATCCATGTGATACACTTCACATGATAAACTACGGAGAAAAAGAAGTTGCTGAAGAAGGTGTTAGTGACGCTTTGTCTCTTACTGAACAACAGTCACTTTTACTGCGTCATGTTCACGGCCCATCCTCCCCATCAGTTACTGGAATTGTTTCTGCTGGCACTTCAGCTGGCTCGCAGTTTCAAACAGTTTCAAACAGTTTCAAACAGTTTCAAACACGTGATTAACGTTGCTAATTGAAACCAAACAAAACAATAACGCAATAAAACTACTTGGTAAGGTTTAGTAGAAAGAACATCATGGTTTGGCCTAAAATTACTACGACATTGAGAAAAAAAAATTGCAACAAAACTAGTTAGGTTTAGGCAATAAAACTACTGGGTTAGGTTAGTAAAACATCAGCACAAGTAAATACATTATGGTTTGGATTAAATGACATGACAAAACATGACAAAACAAGACATGTAAAGACATGTAAAGACATGTAAAGACGTAACCGTAGTCTCTTGATGTCCTTGGAGCTGTTGATATGTTGACTGTGTATAATGGAGTTGTTGCATTTTATTACAAACAAAGCTATCATTGAAATTGAAAGGTGAATTCTCGCTATGTATCGACGTGTTTTGGTTTTTAATAACAGAAGGATTACCGTGGCTCGTTAGGAAGGCATTGTTGGTCGTTGGAAATGCGTCTACTGAATTGAAAATATTTCAATCTATATATCGCTGCTCAAGGTTCCCTATTCATAGAAACCACGCATTGGATAAATGTCACAAAAGTATTACTGGACCTTAGAAATGCAGTCATTTTGGTTCCATTTATTCCTACTTAATACTGCGTCTCAGAAAGCAGATCGGAACAAAAGACCACAACAGAGAATAAAGAGTGAGACTGATGTGTTAAGTGCTTTAACGCACTTACTGCCACACACACACACACACACACACAAACAAACACACGCACACACACACACACACACACACACACACACACACACACACACACACACACACACACACACACACACACGCACACACACCATCTTCTGGAAACCTGCAGAGGCTCAGGGAGCAGGGTGCTAATGGCGCCTCACAGGATACACACATCTTCAGTGTGAGTGTGTTTGTGTGTTTCAGAGAAGCATTACTCATTATCAGGCGACTGGCAAGCTAACAGGCAGTGATAGTGTTATAGACAGAACATTTGCAAAGCTTATTCTTTAAATATACTGCTAATGATAATCCTATATCGTTTACATCTGTTGTTTAGTAGCTTGCAGTCTTCTTCTTAACCTTTGCATCAGTGTGTGTCTTGGCATGTTACCATCACCTTTAGATCAGTGAAACCATTGGCAGGAATGTTTTTAGCATCACTAATCGGTCGTATTGGTCTCAGTCAACTAGGATTTCTTTAGTCGATTAGCTGTTTTATTATGCTTTTATCATGCTGAATGACTTATTTCCAAGAAACTCAAGATTTAAAGTGGTGCTTTTGTGTGATTTTCAGATCGGTCGATTAAATCAACAAATCGATTAATAGACAAAATCATATGAGTGTTAGTCGACGAAGAATTTCTTTTGGTCAAGGACCGCTGTAGTTCTCAGGCAACGTTTATTCGAGTAAATGAAGTGGTACATTTAGTGGATTGTGGGCGTACAGTTCCCAGGACTAGGACACCAGAGTCAGGGGTTCGCATCCCCGCATGTAGAAACAAAAGCTCTCTGGTTTGGATTGTGGCTTCAAGTCACTGCAGACTTTTTGCCTCATTAGACCAAGACCATTTTATCCTTAACCTTTACTAAGTGCTGTGAGTGCCTTAACATAACCACCTATCAGCAAATATTGTATTGCAAGATCGAAACAACATTTTAAAAATTGCCAGATACGTTAATTAACGTTTCCTCATTATGTTAATAGAAAAACATTACATTCCCAAAATAAATTTACTTTTGCAAATAAAATGATAATGTATATACAGTAAATCATATATAGAAATGTCATTTCTCGGAGAAAGGGTTGAGGATAAAAAACAAGACAGGGACCCACTTGTAGAAACATTATTTAATAACACAGTTAGTGGTCAAAAACAGCGCATTGGAACCTTTAAAGCTTTCAGTGTCTGTTAACTTGATTCTGATTCACAGATTGATAACATGGAGGGTTGTAAGCTTCTAAAGGGTGAAGTGGGGTTCATCGCACTTTTTACAGACTTGCAACCCAAAGCTGTTGAGGAAAAATAAAACACTTCCACATCCACCATCCTGATAACTTTATTTATATCCTTTCCAGACCAATCAGAAAGCAAGCGAACAACCTGAGCCAGTACACAGAAAAACACTCTACAACCTTAACTTGACACACTTTTACATTCTGCATGTGTACCCTTTTGACTCGTAACAAAATTGCCATTAATGTTCACAGTCCTTCTGATAACACACACACACACACACACACACACACCTGCTGATAACGCACACAATAACAACCCACGTCTGTGATTTGGAAATGTCAACCCATCACCTGCTGATCCGTGCTTGGAGAAAAAAAGTAATAAAGATACACTGTTTGCAGCTTTTTATTTCTCTACTTTGAAGGGATTTTTCTTTTTTTGTCCGATGTGCTGTGGGAGCAAGAGGATGGCGACCCTGAAAGGTCACAGTTGATTGGTTGAACAGCATAAAGCTTTTATCTGTTTTTTGCGAGAATGTCTACATGATGACAACATCTCAGCCCACTTGAATGAGATTGGATGCCACTAAATTCTTCTTAGATGTATCCAAGGCCAAATCGTATCGTTATTGTGACACACTGAAAAAAGTCAAATTAAAGTCATTGAAATTGGCAAATAGAAAGAAAAAAAAGGAGATGGCTGTTAGCGACAGCTGCTGCATGTAGGCGATTATTAAACTTAAAATGATAGGAGGTAAAATATGTGAACCAAAAACGTTGAATAATAAAGCTGTTTGTGCTTTCAAGACTTTCAATAGAAATCCAGAAACCTTGGCTTAATTCCATTAAATATTTGATTAGAATTCTTTTTTCAACATACATTAGAAAAAACATTTTTACTGCGGTCCTATACGTAGTCTACAAACACTTTTAGTTCTTTTTTTCTTCATTGTGAAAACCAGTGCAGTGCCGATTGCTTCTTGCAGTGTTGTCAGGAACCGCTGATCGCTCGCTGACTCCAGAGAAGTGAAGAAGGGTTCGGTCATAACGTTAGTATATCCAGCAGCAAAAGTGACCTGCAGTCAAAGAGCCGCAGCCTGTAAAGGCTCGCTGCAGACGATATGCTTGACTCAGTCCACAGAGCCCTGAAAACCCGCCCCCTGCTGCTGCCTGTTTATTTAAAGTTTATTAATATTGAACCATCCAAATGGAACTAAATTCGCCACTGCACGTCCTTGGGTCCCCAGCAATCAGCCCGGTCGCAGGAAAAGGGGTGTGAATGACACGATAATGCACATGACAGAAGCGTGTTATAAGAAACGCAGCTCTGGCTTTAGGCGCGTAATTTTCACACCATTTAATCCGTGCTAACTGCAATCTACTGACGTAAAATAAAAGGGGAGAAGGCCGCTTATGGAGGTGGATGGGTCCAACAAACACAGGACTTTTAACCATGAGACAATGTTCGAGCCTGGTGTGTTGTAAGTTACGTTAGTGACGTTTGTCACATGTTTTCCGTAGTGATGCTACATTGTTTCTGTATGTATTTTACTTAGGTTACGTACTTATTTTAAGGCCAACCATGATGTTGTTTCCTAAACCTAAGTGGTTTTGTTGCCCCCTGCTGGTAGACTACTGCACTTTAATACACACTTGTAATATTCACGACTCAGCGGAGCAAAACGTGATACTGACACGCTATCCTTTGGTGGACAGGCAGGTCTATTGATATGATATCGGGTTGCAGCAATACATCCGCCAAGTGTGAAGTAGATCGGATGAACGGTTCTTGAGATATGCGAAGGACATACCCACATGATACCCACAGACTCATTGCTTTATAGTTAGATGATAATAATTGCAACATACTGTATATGTGATCTAGTTATTTTTTTCTGGAGTCGTTCCTTTGGAATTTCATGTATTACAAATCATGATCATAGTTATGATTATCATAACTACATGACTATCATGGTCTATGTATAGTTCAACACAGTGGTTCTGAGTAAAATAGCAAAGTAGTTTCTCAGTCCAGCTGCTTGTGTGGTTATGAACTTATTTATTTCATTATACTTTCAGATGTGGGTTCTCTAGTTAAGATGGATTGAATACCAGCCATGACCTATCCACATTAAAGGATAAGACTTTCATTATTCTTTATTCTTTTACTTCTTATTGTCAACAAATCCCATGAAAAGACCAAAACCAGAGGCACCTTCATCCCTCTCTCTCTGATTTCCTGTCATCTCTCTACTATCACTATCTAATAAAGGCATGAAATGGCTTCAAAAAGGAAAGACCAAAACCACAAATGCATTAGTCCGTCTCTCAATACTTTACCGCTCTCAGTCCCAAACCCATTTGATCCTTTTTGAAAACAAAGAACGAATGATTTTCATTAAAAGAAAAAAGCTAAATAATTTCCGTAAACAGCTGGGCACTGTAGTTTTTAGCAAACATTACTCAAAAGGAGTAAATAGTGTATTTGCTGGGGACTACTTTCAAATGCGGACTTGGTGCTCTACTGAGTATTTAGGGCTTTGTGCCCACATTCATAGTGATGGAGAAACACGTCACCCAGTGGAACAGTGTGGCTCATTGATGTGTTTTTAATAGGGGATGATAAAGGATTAAGCTATATCAAGCTGTGGCTACACAGACAATACTTACCTCTATTGTTAGTTGTGGTGTTTTCAAGGGAGAAAAATATAAAATATAACTTAGGGCTGTCACAATAACCGCATGATGCCAACTTAAAACAAAAAAATTCTAAATTCACTAAACCTATTAAATTGTTTAGACATTTTACATTTATTCCAATTGTTTAACAGACCCCGAATGTTTTTTGTTTGTTTGTTTGTTTTTTTATTTTGTTTTTATGCATATTTTCCTCTCCTCACATTATATTTGTTGTGTAATATATAATTAATTTTTATATTATTTTTATACCGTAAAATACTTTGCAGAATTGTAATGGAAAATCTGAACATTCGAATATATTGTATTGAAGTTTTGAAATAAAGATAAAAATTTAATTAAAAAAAAATACAATAAAAGTTTTTAATTAGTTTTAAAACTCTCATCTTTGTCATTTATAAAGTAACAATATACCCAATAATAGCCTAACAATAAACCTTATTTATATAGGATAAATAAAGTTGCAAAAAAAAAAGCAATAATACAGCGCTGTTGAGCCAATCATTATCACCGCAGGGGAAATTCTTTAAACGCAACAGCCCTAATATAACCAGCCTTATCCTTTAGATTCTGTCTGTTGCAAACATCAAACTTTGTTCTTGAACCTTTGTTTGGTTGCAACCATACAGATACCTCTCCAGCATTTATGTTTCCTCTGTGTGTGTGTGTGTGTTCTGTATATTACCTCTGTCTGTGTGTGTGTGTGTGTGTGTGTGTGTGTGTGGTATGTATTAGTGAGCGTGCATTAATATTCTGAGCCAGACCAGTCTGCAACATTAAGCTTTAATACCAGCCCAGAGACCTGTGTTTCAACTCAGCCAGAGAAGGGAACAGTCTCAGCTGTGATGTTTACGTACACACTCACACATATACACACGCTGATGAATATGGAAATTTCTTTCTCTCTCAAAGACACACCGACACAGCAATGAGCATGCAAATGATTCACCCCGAAACACACAGACACACACACTCTTTCTCGAAGCTAAGGTGTTTCTGTGAAGCCGTGCCATCTGTCTTCTGGTATTGTGATGAAACTTGACGGGAGCAGACCTCTATAATAACACTATTTGCTCTTCAAAGTGGTTTTGGTTTAACATGAACTTTGAGGAATCTCCTCTGGGACTCCTCGGCTTCCCGACCTCTGCCTGGCCTGCCCTCGCAGAAACCTCCGGAGCTGCTGTTGTTTGGATGTTAAGGTTAAAAGGGATGCTACCGACAGTCGCACACGAGCGTTCCCAAACTTGTTTAGCGCACACACAAGTTTGTTTTTTGGCTGTTTTCACTCTGGCTGTGTTTGTGTCTGAGTCCTAAAGGTGGATTCCTCCTCCTTCTTCTGACCCAACTGGTCTGCTGTCACACTTGTGTACTGCTTTTGCTGTTTGTGGTCAGCTTGCTTATTCCTTCCATCAACAACAGGTGGGTTTCCATCCACCTGTTGTTACGCACACTTTCAAATTGGGTCAAAACGCCAAGAATTCGACACACCGCAATGGAAACAGACTTAGCAAATAAATCATGACATACATGAAGCATGCGACTCAAACATCTATTGAAGATACAAAATTGTAGCAGACAAAATCATCAGATCTGTGCGGAGCGATGAGGAGACTATAACTTCCTCAGATTAGTTCATGAAACAAACGAACATTTTGCCCTTATTCCAAAAACGACAATATTCCTACTAAGATGTTAACATGCAGCAGGAGTATCCTGCATTCTTTTTTTAATGCAGGATACTCCAATTAACGTAACCGCTGACGGACTTGTTCGACCTTGCGAACACATCCTCCCTCTTTCATTCCTTCAACCACCTTCTTGAAAAGGTTGGTGTTGCGATATTTGCGCATATCCAAAAACCTGTTGATATCCAAGTCTTTCATAATGTTTAAAAGTAGGTGTGTTTAACCTTTCAACCAGAAATGTGGGCTTTTCTTTTGGGCATGCATCTCTGCAAACTGTTAGTTTGTTTGTGCACAACGCACAGAGCTGCAACAGGCAAGAGGCCGTGTGTCGCAAACTGCCGTAAATGTGCAGTATACATGTCCAAAGAATGCTCCTAAAACCTGAATAATATCAACATATCACACATGTCTTAATCATAAAATGCTCCATTCAGAATAAGGCCTAATTCAGAATATGCTGTTTACATGACCCGTATCCAATTCAGAATATTGTGATATTCGGAATGATAGTGGAGTATTAGTGTTCATGTAAACCACCCTTTGACTGGAGCTCTTCTTTTCGTCTCATTGCACCCTATTCTTCTGCAATGGTACGATGCATTCAAGCTCTATTTAGTAAAAAGAGAATTGAGTGATTCAATTCTAATGTCATCATGTGTTCAAATAATAAGCTGGTAAAATGTAGTTTTTGGTCGAGAAACTTGAGTTGTTTGAAGCAGATGTTTTCACAGCAATATAAAATAGATAACAGAGAGGGAGTTATGACTGTTTAACTTCCCGACACTAACTCCAAGCAGCTTATAATACATAATTAAAACTATTGATGCCAAGATGTTTTTTAATCAAAGCAAAAATACAGTCATGTATTTCCTAATCATTTGAATTGTGTTTTTTTGATAATAAGATAGACTTCTCTGTTGTGGTGTGTGCACTAAGAGACTGCGAGAGAACAAAGAACCTGAGTTTTAAAGGGACTATTTGTAACTTTCAGAAATGCTTCTTAACAGCGACACCTGTGGCCGTGAAATCAACGAAAGTCAGCGTCG